>SNVD02012185.1:0-65058 GCA_013180625.2 Boswellia sacra | reverse complement strand
ATGAAAATAGAAGTTAACTAAGATGCAATCAAGAGAATAGCAATAATAAATAATCTCAAGTGCAAGTAAATGTAAAGAGTATAGGGATAGAGAGAGTGCAAACTCAATTTACGTGGTTCGGCAAACCTTGCCTACGTCCACGGGCTCCTAGCTCCTCCACAAGCTAGGCTTTCCCCTAAGTTGTAGAATACTTTACAACTTGCTTGATGAACAACTTCACCAAGACTTTTTTCCTTCAACTCTTGATAACACCACACCAAGAGTTCTTCTTGATGAACAACATCACCAAGGAAAGAGTTCTCTCAAGGATATCTTTTATCCTTTACAAGAAGATCTCACTCTCACACAATATAAGAACAAAGAAAAGTTTTTACAACAAAAGTACAACTCTCTTCAAAGAGTAGATAAAGAATATAAAAGCTCTATAAACTTGATATTTCTCTTGGCTTTTTTGCTTGATAAAATGCTTCTCTTGCACTTCTTGAATGCATGGGAGAATGGCTCCTTTATAGGCAAATGAGATGAACTTAATCAAGTGAAGACACCATCTCCAAATTTTCTGCCCACCATAAAAACAGTAATCTTGTCTACCATTTTTGTCAATGTTCCGTTTGAAATTTGAAAATCTGCAAAACATAAAAGATCTGCAAATTTGAAAACGCTTTCCAACGCATCAAGAATCAAGTCATTTGGATATCTGTAGCTCAAGATATGGCCAAAACACCATTCGGTGTTCATGTGACTTGATTTTTCTTCTATGTGTCTATCCACTGACTTGAATGATAATTCTGTCAGCCTTCCATTTGAAATTTGAATTTCTTCAAAACATAAAAGATCTTCATATTTGAATAAGCTTTCCAAAACATTAAGAATCAAAGCAATTAGATATCTCTATCTTAAGATATGACCAAAAAACCATTCGGTGCTTATGTGAGTTGATTTTTCTTCTCTGTGTCAGTCTACCGAATTGCATGTCAATTATGTCGGCCTTCCATTTAAAATTTGAATTTCTTCAAAACATATAAAATGTGCTTCATTAATTCCTCTTTCTAATGCCACAAGAATCAAGTCATTTTGATTTTTCTAGCTCAAGATATGTCAAAAGAGTATTTCGGTGCTTAGTCAGCTGCTTCCATTTGTCGTCTAACTTGCATGATGATTTGGATAACCTTACACTTGAAATTTGAATTTCTTTAAAACATATGAAATGTTATAAATTGAGTAAGCTTTCCAAAGGCTTAAGAATCACGTTATTTGGACATTGTAGAGAAATATATGATCAATTGATTAAACATTACTCATGTGTCACATTCCTTGAATCAAACCTTGTTCTTAAACTTTGGTGCCTTTAACATGTAGTCTTCTCCTTAGCTTCAACACTTCATTTTAATAAGCCTCTTCTTGATTTTATAATTATTTCAATGAATCTTATTCTTGCACATAAATAAATATATTAGTAAATCTCAATGAATCAATGTGTATTGTTATCATCAAAATTATCATATAGCCTTAGGGCTAACAATCTCCCCCTTTTTGATGATGACAAACCATTGATTGCTTTAAAATAATATCTAAAATCAAGAATGAAAATGAAATCAAGAATAAACAAAAAGAGAGCAATTGTTATAAATACAAGCAATCCAACCATTTCTCCCCCTTTTGTTATCATCAAAAAGATGTAATCAAATTAATTACTCCCCCTAAATATATTCTCCCCCTTAACATATGGTACCATTCAAAGATTATCAAATAAAAGAAAAATTAAGATATATCCAACATGCCTAATTCTCTTCTAATTATGCAAAATCTATCTTGACTAAGGGGTTTAGTAAATATATCAGCTAATTGTTTTTCGGTGGGAACAAATTCAAAAGAAATATTACCTTTTTGCACATGATCTCTAATAAAATGATGTCTAATCTCTATATGCTTAGTCCTAGAGTGTTGTATGGGATTTTTTGAAATGTTAATGGCACTTGTATTATCACATTTGATGGGAATGTGATCAAATACCACACCATAATCTTTTAAAATTTGTTTCATCCAAACAGCTTGTGCACAACAACTTCCTACTGCAATATACTCGGCTTCCGCGGTTGATAATGCAATAGAATTTTGTTTTCTACTAAACCATGATACTAATGCATGTCCTAGAAAATGGCAAGAGCCACTAGTGCTCTTTCTATCAAGAAGACTTCCAGCAAAGTCCACATTAGAATAACTAATTAGATCAAAATCTATCACACTTTAGGATACCAAAGACCTTAGAGTTATGGGTTAACCAAGAAGATATCTAAATATCCTCTTTACAGCATTAAGGTGAGATTCCTTTGGACAAGATTGAAATCTAGCACACATACACACACTAAACATAATATCGGGTCTACTAGCAATTAAATACAAAAGAGAGTCAATCATACCTCGATATTTTTTACCTCAACATCTTTTCCTTTCTCATCTTTGTCAAGCTTGGTTAATGTACCATAAGTGTGTTATATGTTCTTGAATTATCCATGCCAAACTTCTGAGAAGATCTCTTGTGTATTAGATTGATTTATGAAGATCAATCCATCGATTGCTTGAATTTGAAGTTCCAAAAGGAAGAAATTTAATTCTCCCATTAAGCTCATTTCAAATTCTGGTTGCATGCACTTAGAAAATTCCTCACACATAGAGACATTAGTAGCACCAAATATAATATCATCAACATAGATTTGAACAATTAATAAATCATCATTTTTTGTTTTAACAAAAAGAGTAGTATAACTTTTTTCATTTCGAAACCATTATCAATGAGAAATTTGCTCAATCTATCATACCATGCTCTTGGTGCTTGGTTTCAAGCCATTAAAGTGCCTTTTTGAGTTTGAAAAAAATGGTTGCAAAATCAATGATTTGAAAACCAAGAGTTGGGATCTACATATACTTCCTCCATAATGTAACCATTTAAAAATGCACTTTTGATATCTATTTGATATAATGTAAAATTTTTATAACATGCAAATGCACACAATATTCTAATTGATTCTAATCTAGCGACCAGTGCAAAGGTTTCCTCATAATCAATACCTTCTTCTTGATTGTATCCTTGAGCAACAAGTCTAGCTTTGTTTTTAATAATGGTGCCATTTTTATCTACTTTATTTCTAAAAATCCATTTATTGCCTATAATAGAATGATTTTTGGGTCTAGGGACTAATCTCAAACTTGATTTCTCTCAAATTGGTTCAATTCTTCTTGCATAGCAAAATCCAATTTTCCTCATTTTTGGCTTCTTTAAAAGATTTTGGTTCAAATTGAGAGACAAATACAAAATGATTACAAAAGTTTCTAAAAGAAGATTTAGTTCTCATACCTTTTGATGGTCACCAATAATAAGATCTTTAGGGTGAGCTTTTGCATACCTCAATTCCTTTGGTAATTCTTAGGAAGAATCATTTACTTTCTCAAGCTTTTCTTGTTGAAGTTGTAAATCATCTTGACTCTTTTCATCAAGCCTTGATTCCTTGATTTGCCTTTCTACTTCAACAATATCATCATCTAAATTCTTTGAAGAAATTACATTAGTTTCATCAAATTCAACATGCATAGATTCTTCAATAGTAAGAGTCTTTTTATTAAAAACTCTATATGCTTTTACTATGGTTGGAGTAGCCCACAAAAATTCCAACATCGGCTTTTGCATCAAATTTTCCAAGGTTATCCTTAGTGTTTAAAATAAAACATTTACATCCAAAAACTTTAAAAAATCCAATGTTGGGTTTTCTTCTTTCCAAAGTTCATAAGGAGTTTTCTTTATTAAAGCTCTAATATGGACTCTATTGATTATAAAGCATGCGGTATTAACGGCTTCGGCCCTAAAAATATTTTGGCAAATTATTTTCAAGTAACATGGTCCTAGCCATTTCTTGGATAGTCCTATTTTTCCTCTCAACAACACCATTTTGTTGTGGAGTTCTAGGTGCGGAAAAATTATGTTCAAAACCATTTTCACCACAAAGATTTTCAAACGCGACATTGTCTACTTCACCACCATGATCACTTCTAATGGATACAATAGAATGCCCTTTTTGATTTTGGACTCTTTTTGTAAATTTTGAAAAAGCTTGTATGGCCTCATTTTTAGTTTTCAAGAATAACACCCAAGTGAATCTTGAATAATCATCCACAATAACAAAAACATAATACTTTCCACCAAGGACTTTGAGTTCTTGATGGTCCAAATAAATCCAAATGAAGTAATTGTAGAGGTTTATTTGTTGAAATAAATTTCTTTTGTTTAAAAGAAGTTCTCACTTGTTTTCCAAATTGACAAGCATCACAAATCTTATCCTTTTCAAATTTTATTTTTGGAAGACCATCAACTAAATCATTTTTAGAAATTTTTGAAATTGTGTCCATGCTAGCATGACCTAACCTTCTATGCCATAACCAAGCATCATGATTAACAATGAAACAATTTTCTACATGATCATTAACATCAATATCAATTGTATAAATATTACCACATCTATTACCAACAAATAATGTCTTATTGTTACTAACATCCTTAATCACACATCTATTAGGCTCAAAAGCAACAAAATATCCCTTATCACACAATTGACTAATGCTAATCAAATCATGTTTTAAACCATGAACAAGCAAAACATCTTTAATAATAGGTGAAGAAGGGTTACCAATATCACCATGTCCGATTACCCTTCCTTTGGCATTATCACCGAAGGTCACATATCCTCCTTTCTTCATGATTAATCTTGAGAACTTGGAGGCATCTCCGGTCATATGCCTTGAGCATCCACTATCTAAGTACCACTTGTGTTTGCCACTCCTTTGTCTCTACAATCAACATTCAAGGAGTAACTTTTTGGTACCCAAAAGTTCTTGGGTCCTTGGGGGTTAGTTATGGTACTTTTTGGAACCCATATTTGTTTCAAATTAGGATTTCTCTTAATATAGCAAGAATGCACTTTGTGTCCTTTTCTTCCACAATAAGTACATGAATGATTAGGATTATTCCTAGAAGATGCATGAAAAATAATTTTTAAAATACTTTTGATTTTTATGAGTTTTATATCCTAAACCTCTTTTATCAAAAACACACCTTTGATTTTGTAACATAGAATTCAAATTTTTTGTGCTTTTTGTAAAACTATCAACAATATTTCTTAAGTAATTATTTTCCTTTTTCAAAATAATATTTTCTTTCTCCAATTTATCAAAATCCTTTTGTTTTAAAATCCAATTTATCAACATAGAATTCAGTTTTTAATAAATGTATTTGACTTTCCAAACTTTCAAAATCTTTTTGCTTTAAAATTTCATTTTTATTTTCTAAAGCTTCATTTATTTCCACCAACTCTTCTAATTGAGATAACATGATTTTTGACTTCTTTTTGAAAGCATTGATTTTTGAATTTTGTTTATCAACTTGCACATGTAAATTTTGAAATGCTTCAAGTAATTCATCATATGAAAGTTTAGGATCATAGTTTAGAATACTTATCTCATTTTCTCTTAAAGCCATGAAGCACATGTTTGCCACTTTGCAATCTTCCTCTTCATTCTCCTTCAAGGTGATTTCATGAGTCATGAGAGAACCCATAAGTTCTTCTAATGGTAGTTCGGTAAGGTCCTTTGCTTCTTGAATTGCCGTCACCTTTGGCTCCCAAGATTTTGGTAGACACCTAAGAATCTTTCTCACCATTTCAACATTAGAATAAGATTTACCAAGAGATTTCAAACCATTGACAATATTCGTAAATCTAGTAAACATTTCAGAAATTGATTCATTCGATTTCATCTTAAAAAGCTCATAACTATGAACTAGCATACTAATTTTAGATTCTTTAGCTTGACTAGTTCCTTCATGAGTTACTTCAAGTATGTGCCATATTTCTTGTGCCGTAGAACAAGTAGATATTGTATTAAACTCATTTCTATCTAGAGCACAATACAACACATTCATAGCTTTAGCATTCAAACTCAATTTCTTTTTATCATCTTCACTAAACTCTTTAGGTTCTTTAAGCATGCATTCCCCATTTTTAATTTTGGTAGGAACAAAAGGTCCTTCCAAAACAATAGACCACAAATCATAATCAAAAGATTTCAAGAAAATACTCATTCTAGTTTTCCAATAAGAGTAATCACTTCCATTAAAAAATGGAGGTCTAGAGATAGAAAGTCCCTCAACATATGAAGTTGAATTAAAAGTTGCCATAGCTCAAAATCGATTAAGATTTAAAAAATGAGCAACCTTGCTCTGATACCACTTGTTGACCCAGGTATGGCAACCCAAGAGGGGGGGTGAATTGGGTTTTTATTTATCAAAACGGAATTTATAAAACTTTTCTTGAAAGATAAAAATTATTTCACTTTTTCTTTGAGAATAGAAGTGAAGAAGATGAAAATAGAAGTTATCTAAGATGCAATCAAGAGAATAGCAATAATAAACAATCTCAAGTGCAAGTAAATGTAAAGAGTATAGGGATAGAGAGAGTGCAAACTCAATTTACGTGGTTCGGCAAACCTTGCCTACGTCCACGGGCTCCTAGCTCCACAAGCTAGGCTTTCCACTAAGTTGTAGAAATCTTTACAACTTGCTTGATGAACAACTTCACCAAGACTTTTTTCCTTCAACTCTTGATAACACCACACCAAGAGTTCTTCTTGATGAACAACCTCACCAAGGAAAGAGTTCTCTCAAGGATATCTTTTATCCTTTACAAGAAGATCTCACTCTCACACAATATAAGAACAAAGAAAAGTTTTTACAACAAAAGTACAACTCTCTTCAAAGAGTAGATAAAGAATATAAAAGCTCTATAAACTTGATATTTCTCTTGGCTTTTTTGCTTGATAAAATGCTTCTCTTGCACTTGTTGAATGCATGGGAGAATGGCTCCTTTTATAGGCAAATGAGATGAACTTAATCAAGTGAAGACACCATCTCCAAATTTTCTGCCCACCATAAAAACCGTAATCTTGTCTGCCATTTTTGTCAATGTTCTGTTTGAAATTTGAAAATCTGTAAAACATAAAAGATCTGCACATTTGAATAAGCTTTCCAACGCATCAAGAACCAAGTCATTTGGATATCTGTAGCTCAAGATATGGCCAAAACACCATTCGGTGCTCAAGTGACTTGATTTTTCTTCCATGTGTCTGTCCATTGACTTGAATGATAATTCTGTCAGCCTTCCATTTGAAATTTGAATTTCTTCAAAACATAAAAGATCTTCATATTTGAATAAGCTTTCCAAAACATTAAGAATCAAAGCAATTGGATATCTCTATCTTAAGATATGGCCAAAACACCATTCGGTGCTTATGTGAGTTGATTTTTCTTCTCTGTGTCAGTCCACCGAATTGCATGTCAATTATGTCGGTCTTCCATTTGAAATTTGAATTTCTTCAAAACATATGAAATGTGTCCCATTAAGTCATCTTTCTAATGCCACAAGAATCAAGTCATTTTGATTTTTCTAGCTCAAGATATGTCCAAAAGAGTATTCGGTGCTCATGTCAGCTGCTTCCATTTGTCTTTCAACTTGCATGATGATTTGGACGATCTTGCACTTAAAATTTGAATTTCTTTAAAACATATGAAATGTTATAAATTGAGTAAGTTTTCCAAAGGCTCAAGAATCACATTATTTGGACATTTGTAGAGAAATATATGACCAATTGATAGAACATTGCTCATATATCACATTCCTTGAATCAAACCTTGTACTTAAACTTTGATGCCTTTAACATGTAGTCTTCTCCTAAGCTTCAACACTTCATTTTAATAAACCCCTTCTTGATTTTATAATTATTTCAATAATCTTATTCTTGCACATAAATAAATATATTAGTAAATCTCAATGAATCAATGTGTATTGTTATCATCAAAATTATCATATAGCCTTAGGGCTAACATAATCTCCTTCTTCAATATTCGTACAATACGGCATACCAATTCACGATGTTGTTCTTGATCTTCGTTTCACACCTAAGAAGCTGATGAACCAAATTTGTTGATCCCTCAAGTCCATAATATAAGCATCGATGGGTATAACCTCTCTACCACATGGAAGGCCAATCGGAGCGATAATGTCGAATAGCGTGATAGTCATCTCACCAATCAGAAGATGAAAGTGTGGGTTGTGTCCATCGACCTCTCGCATAGAGGAGCCAGTGCTTGACAATTGATGTGCTAAAAACCATGTGGAAGACAAGTAATAAACTTATAGAAGCCAATAGCAGTCATCCTATTTCTAACAGCCTCATTCTCTATCTCTAAGAACCAAATGTGGGCTCCAAAAAATGACCCACATCTTTTATTCTCATGAAAGTCTTAAGGCAAGAAATTGATGTCTTTACATGAATTCATGCCTAGAAAATTCCTAGAAAATGGAAGATAAAGAATAAGGAAGAATGCATACCTAGCTAATCGTGTTGGAATCTAGGTCATAGACAACAGGCACCTCTTAGTCTTTCGAAAGACCCCTCAAGGTCGACCTTAAGATCAGATCTCTCTCATTCAAGTCAAGATGGACTGGATGAGCCGCCATTAGAAGGAGGAAGTCAAGACGAACACGTAGAAGAAAACCAGAGGCAAATTTGATGAAAAATGAAGAAATGGCGCATGAATGAAGCGGAGGAAGGTGATGGGCCCTTATATAGACCCTCTATTACCAGCCGGCTGTCGACTAGCCGGTGACCTATGGTTAAACTGTCGGGCAATTGTTGACTGACCACCACTAAAAGTCAAACCATCGATCGACGATCCTCCCATAGTCGATCGACTATCTCTTTAATGAGGCACAAAAGAGGAAGAGGCATAGAAAGAATAGGAAAGAAAGAAAAGAGAAAAGAAAAGAACAGAGAGACGAGAGAGAAAAAAAGAGAGAGAAAGAGAAACGAAAGAAAGAAAGAAGAGGAAAAGCATAAGAGAAGAGAAACTCTACGTCGACCTTAAGACACTAAAAGAATTTTCGAATGAACCGGAGACAAGCACTGGCCATGGCAATAGCTTAGCAACTCACAAGGAAAGCAGAGTAACATTAGTCAATAGAGCCTTTCGACCAATCCATATGGAAGAATTCCTCTAGAGACTAGAAAGTAGTTTGCTAAAGAACACATTAAACAGGGTAAAAAAATTTGAATTGATTTGAAATCATCAAGAGATATTTGATGTTTTGCAGGAATTTATAAGGATAATGGAAAGATCCCCAGTGAATCTGAGAATCAATACTATGACATGAACTTCCCCAATGAAGGGTCCTGCAAATGAAAAATCCGAAGAGATCAAGAATAAAGAATACTCAAGCATAGTGAATCGAGAATTTTAATCCTCAACTATATAAACCCCCCTCCTCCTTACTTTTAGCACATATCAAAATCTTTTCTCCTCCCTCTTAAAGACACACTTGAGAATTTCTAGTTCAATATTTTTTTAGGCATTTTATTGCTTTAAACCCGAAAAGGGTACATCTTCGGAGCACTCCTCTCTTCTCCCTCCTCTTTATTGCTATAGAATAAGCATGTTTAGGTTTATTTATGCTTAGAATAAGCATGTTTATGTTTTAATTTGATGCTTGAAAGCATATTTAGGGTTATTACGAATTATTCTAACCCTCATTTGTTTTGCAAGGTGGAAATACGTGTCAAGGTAAGTCACCTTTCCCTCCTTTATCTAGAAACATTATTAAGAGTTTGTTTTCTTTATGAATGCTTAGAATTATGCTTAGGAGCACATGTTTAGAATCACGCTTAAGAGCACATGATTAAAATCATGCTATGAAGGCTTATAATTGCTTTAAAGTACATTAGGAAATAGTATAGAATAGGTAACAATTACCATGTTTACCCTTGAATGTTTGAATTGGGCTATAATAGCCATGATTGATATTGATTGATTGAATTAGACTAGAAATGCCACGTTTAGGCTAGAAATGCCATGATCCACTATGATTATTGTGAATAGGCTAGAATTGCCATGCTTAGGTAGAATCATGATAATAAGAAATATCAAACCTAGGTAGAAGTGCCATGATTCTAGATTATGGTTTTGTTTGAATTTTAATTAATTGATTTATGAATGTATGAATAAAACATGAATATGTTATGACTTGAATGGTGCCATGAAAGAGATCTGATAGACATTGAATAGACTCACATATGGTCGTAGGGAATTCATTATCTATTGAATCTCGACTTGAATGTTTATGTTGTATTTATAACATGCATGAATATGCAATGAATTATATGATGTATGAATGAGATATAGGAAGTGTTAGAAGTAGAATTTATTTATTGTTGAATAACAATTTTTATAATACTACCTCCTATCCCCTATGTTTGAAAGAAAATGTAATTCTATTCTCCTTCCTCTTTCTTTGTATGATATACAACTGTCATGATTGAAAATCACCTTAATTGTTTAAAGAAGATAAAATTGGAAATGTGCACGCAAAACGAATCACTTAGGCAGATTGTATAATAACCTAAGATATTTTTATTTGGTATACCCTAGTGGAGGCCAAATTTTGATCCGAGCGAGGCGAATGGCTAGTTCCTAACTTCCTGAATCTATCTCTAAAGGATGAGGGTAGTTTAGGTCTTGAAGCAAGGGGTTGGATTGCCCCCCTTGATTCCCAATTGAATAATTGGGTGGTGACTCTATTTCTCCAGATGTGCCCATGGCTCGTTTATGTTCCCTTAGGTCTCGAAAGAGGCTTTGATATAGTGTCATGGTTGCAAACGCTCTGGTAGGATGAAAGTCCCGTTCACATTACTTATCATCTGTCTAGTGTTCATTAGTCTTCTTTTAGCCAATTTGCGAGTTTTTTTATGAATATGAGGCCTCCTCTTCAACAACTTAGTTATGGAGCTAGTCCACCTTATATTGATGACCCTCGATAATCACCTAGCCCAAGTAGCATTCAACATAAGCATATAGGCATAGAAGCATGCATAAATGAAACATAAATCTTTGTCTTACGCGAAGCATAAATCCAAAATGGTATACAGTCCAAAAGTCATCAACTTTTGTAGAATCACAATGTAGTATGAAATATTGGGGGCAACTATAAAGGAAAAAGGCTTAATACCTATAGGAATAGCAGTAGCAACAGCACGATGTGATCAGCCTAGTTCAGGCAACTAAGTCTTGATGAGACCCAATAGAAGTAGCACGATGTGCAAATCACTTGGATCAAACAATTTAGTCTCAATAACACCCAATGGAAGCAACATGATGTGCAACTTGCCAAATTAGGTAGTTCAGTCTCGATAAGACACAATGAAAGTAGCACAATATGCAAGTAGCCTGGATCAGGCAGTTTAGTCTCAATAAGACCCAATGGAAGCAACATGATGTACAAGTCGCTTGGATCAGGCAATTTAGTCTCAATGAGAACCAATGAAAGCAGCACGATGTGTAAGTCACCTGGATTATAGGCTCCTTAGTATAGCACGATTTGTAAAACACCTGATGAGGCTACCTAATTCAGCATAATATACAAACCGCTTAGATTACGCAGCTCAATCTTGGTGAGACCCAAGTTTGCATGATGTGTGGATTGCTTGGATCAGGTAGCTTAATCTCGATGAGACTTCGCTCAAGCAGCATGATCTGTTAAACACCTAGATCAAGTTTTTTTTAAGCAAAACAATGTGTAAGAAGCCTGGAGTAGACAATAGTATGTAAAGATGAGGATCACTATCAAAATGAGGACTGCCATAGTTGAAGATAGTCGAAGAGGACCACCATTGAGGAAGATAGTTGAGGACCACCATTGAGGAAGATAGTTGAGGACCACAATTGAGGAGAAAGACTTGAAATAGTCAATATTAAAAAATGCAAGTGCAATCTAGAATAGACTTAGTTCGTAAGAATTGCAAATTGCCTAGAACAAGCCAAACTTTCTCAAAAGAACTCATATGGTCTAAAAAGGACTCAATAGTTTCTAAGAAGTACACAGCACTAGAAGTGGGCAACGTAGTCTAGGAACTCGCCTTGTAGAAGGCATCCACCTTGAAGAAGGAATCTCTCTTGAAGAAGGCATCTACCTTAAAGAATGTATCTCCCCTGAAGAAGAAAGTTCCCTTGAAAAAGGCATCCACATTGAAGAAGGCATCTCCTTGAAGAAGGAAATCCATCTTGAAGAAGGAAAGTCACCTTGAAAAAAAGATTTGAAGAATAAGAAGATTCATTGTCAATAGATAGTTGGAAGGGTAAACAGTTTAGCTACTTATAAAGAAATTTGAGCAACCTTAGTTGATGGAATTTTCGATCGACACACATGAAAAGAATTATCATAAAGACAAGAAAGTAGTCTATTGAAAGAACACATCGCATGAGGTAGACTTATAATTGATTTCAAATCGTTAAGAATTGTTTAACATTTTGAAAGAAATTATAAGAATAGTCAAAGACCTCATTTTCCATGAAGGAATCCCCAGTGAAGGACATGAAATCCTATGAATTCAAAGTCTGAAGAGACCAACGAAGGTTATATTATAAGTGATCAACAAATGAAGAATTTGAAGAGACTGAGAAGTACAATGTAGTACAATCTTCCCTAATGGACGTGCACAAGCATAAACCCTAGTAAATAGGTGCACCTAAACGTGTTTTAAGCCCTTAGAATAAGCAAACTGGAGAGCGTTATAAACCCTAAGAAGTAGGTGCACTTAAGAGTGTTTTGAGCCCTTAGAATAGGCACAAGCCCTAAGAATAGGTGCACTAGAGTCTTATAAACCTTTAGAAGTATGTGTACTTAAGAGTATTTTAAGCCCTTATAATAGGTACAAGCCTTTAAAATAGGCACACTAAAGAGTGTTAGAAATCCTAAAAAGTAGGTGTGCTAAAGAGTGTTTGAAACCCAAAAAAGTAGGTACACTAAGGAGTGTTTCATTGATGAATTATAAGGATGCATTCCACGCATTAGAAAAATGTATTTGTGTACACTAGAAAAGTGCATCTTATGCATCATAAGGCTGCACTCCCTACATTAGAAGAATGCATTCCCTTGTTTTAGAAGAGTGCATTTCATGCATCACAAGGATGCATTCCATGCATTAGAAGAGTGCATTCGCTTATACTAGAAGAGTGCATTTCGTGCATCATAAGGATGCATTCCATGCATTAGAAGGATGCATTCCATGCATTAGAAGAGCACATTTTGTGTATCATAAGGATGCATTCCATGCATTAGAAAAATGCATTTGTTTGCACTACAAAAGTGCATCTTGTGTATCATAAGGATGCATTTATGAATTAGAAGAATGCATTTGCTTGCACTAGAAGAGTGCATTTCATGCATCATAACGATGCATTATATGCATTAGAAGAATGCATATGTGTGAACTACAAGAGTGTATCTTGTGCATCATAAGGATGCCTTCCATGTATTAGAAGAATGCATTTATCTCTACTAGAATAGTGCATCTTATGTATCATAACGATACCTTTTATACATCAGAAAGATACATTTGTTAGCACTACAAGAGTGCATCTTGTGTATTATAAGGATGCACTCCATGCATTAGAGAAACGCATTTGTCTGCACTAGAAGAATGTATCTTGTGCATCATAAGGATGCAATCCATGCATTAGAAGAATGCGCTTAAGCCCTTAAGTGGGCACACTACAAGCAGGGATTCCATCCTGCTCCAAGCACTTTGCTACCTCTACACTTGGTTTCTTATAAGCTTCTTTCAGATGCTTAAAGGGCCATACGAGTCAGGTCATGAAGACAAGACCCAAAGAAAAGTCAGAGCCGCCACTTGGGAAAATAGTCACAAGAAAAGTTTTGGATGACGATAGCCAATCCAAATGCTTATGGACCTAACAGCCATCACCCCTTCAGAGACAGATTCGAGAAGTTAGGCACGGGTTACACCTACTCGAATGTTATCCAGCCTTTATTCTGGGTTTACTGGGTTCTAAATTCTAGATCATTAATGTTACCCTCTTTGGATCCTAAGTTTTATCATGCACACAACTACTTTTATCTTTTTATTGCACATGAGGTGTCAATAGTTTATTTACATACATAGAAAGAGGGAGAATAATTGATTACATTTTCATCAAACATGGAGAAGGCATTGAGGATTACAACAATTTTGCATAATAATTATAGTAATAAAACTAAATCATGACAAAGTACAGGAGTCTCAAATCATCCCTTCATTATCAAATAAAGGTATTGGCAACCATAATTGAAATAAACTAAATTTCCACTAAATTAAGCATGGCATTAATCATTAACTTGCATAATCGATGACTAACTATCATATAGTTAACCACTTATCGTGGCATAATTAATAATTAATTAACTACATAATCAACTACTAAGCATGCATAATTAGACGACTAATTAGCCACTACCAATTCTAAAAGAAACATGGCAATCATCCGCTAATGAACTACCATTGATCCTAAGCATGGCACAATTGACTAAATTACTGCTAAACTAATCATGGTGTAATTATCTCCTAATTATACCAATGCTAATCATAGCAATTAACTAAAAATAAATAGAAATTTAAATATTAGAAAAGGCCATCAAAACCTTACCTAAGTATTTAAATTGATTGTAGAAATCACTAGAACACTTAAATTTTCACTAGAACACTGTTTCTCTAAGTATTTTCACTAAGACTACTTCCCTTTTCTCAAACTTAGGGCCAAGTGCCCTTATATAGGCCCTCCAAGGGCCAAGAAATGAGCTCTTTTCTCAATGTGGGACTATAGTTTATAGGCGTGCGCCTCTGAGAAGAGGCATCACTAGGTTTCGCAAACCCTTCTAAGGTGCAAACCCTAGGGAGCATGCTTATAACATTACAAGCATAATCCTCCCTTAGAGGTGTGTGCTTATAATGTTATAGGCATCATTTTCTACTAGAGGTGCGCATTCTCTACCTCTAACTAAAGGCGTGCAACTACAATGCTAGAGGTGCCAACTCTATTCCTAGGTTTCTTTTTTTTTTTTAACTATTTGGACTAGGGCCCAATTCATGTGGAAAGGACTTGAAGCATAACATGACGAGAGGCCAATTCATGTGGAACATTTGGCAGTAAAAATACGACTCTGAGGATTTGGTTGAAAGGGGATGACTCAACAGAGTATAAAAATTTAGTGTCAGTATCAGGACATGAAGAGTAATTATTGAAGGATTTGGAAGAATATAGAAAGGCAAAGAGGGAAGGAAGTAAAGGTGATTCAAGCAAAAAGAAGAATGAATTAAAGCACGAGCCTACCAAGGAAGATGAAAATGGGCCAATGTGGTACCATTGGCGACTAAGATTTACAGTAATGAAGTTGGGTAGGCTAGGTGTAGACACTTGATTTTTAGCTTAAGGATAGAAATGAATGAGTGTCGAGGAAGGTGAAATGACCAAATTGTCCTTGAAGGAAAAGAAAGGTGTGCTAAAGTGAAGAACCAAAAACTAGAAAACCAATTATCAACTTCAAAAAAATCACAAAAACTAGTCTACAAGGAACCAGACAATGAGTCATATATCGTTGTTCGTTTTGCAAAACTTTATGAATCATGAATCAAAGTTTTGTACCAAAAATTATGGTCAATTGAACATAGTTGACTCGGAGTGCATTTTTCACCTAGTGATACTATTCACTATCAATGGTATTGCTCACCACTACCGACACTGTTCACATCGGTATTGTTAATTAAAGTCCAAAATTTATTTCTTATCAATTTTGCACTCCAAAGAAAGCCTATGTAAGCATACCTTTGGCACACTTCCTAGGTCATCCAAAAATCCTCTCTCTCTCTCTCTCTCTCTCTCTCTCTCTTTATAGGACACACTTGTGAGAATTCCAAGGAGTCCTTTCTAGTCTAATATTTTTTTCGAACATTTTATATTGCTCTAAACCTAGAAAGGTTACATCTTAAGGGTAGTTCTCTCTCTCTACTTTCTTTTTTATTTATTTATTTTTTATTTTTATTTTTTTTTAGAATAAGCATATTTAGGTTTGCTTATACTTAGCAGCATGTTTAGGCTTATTGTGAATTGTTTTAATCCTTGTTTGTTTTGCAAGATGAAAAAGCATGTCAAGGTAAGTACGTTATCCCTCTTTTATCTAGAAAGATGGTTAGGAGTTTATTTCTTTGCAAATGTATTAAAATCATGCTTAGGAGAATATGATTAGTAATATGCTTAAGAGCACATGATTAGAATCGTGGTTAGAAAAGTTTATGAATACTTTGAAATATGCTAGGAAATAGCACTAGGCTAGAACTGCCATGATTGTCATGAATTGGGCTAGAATAGTCATGTTTTATTTTGATCGATTAAATTAGGCTAGAATATGCCATGGTTTAATATGATTGCCCCGATTAGGTTAGAATTGTCATGTTTTGATATAATTGATATGATTAGGCTAGAATTGCCATGTTAAAGCAGAATTACCATGATAGAATTATCAAATTAGGTGTCATGATTTAGTTTATGGCTTTATTTACAATTTTGATTGAGTTAATTTCTGTGATTAGAAATATGATTAAATAATCATGATTTTGTGATGCCATGAAGTGGCGGTGATCTCACATTTGATGGTGAGGGACCATCACTAAGAATGCATGAATATGATAAATGTATGCTTGAAGAGGCTTGATAAGCTTTGAGTAGACTTACATATGGTAGTGAGGAATTCACTATCTACCGAGTCGAATTGATTGCTTATATTGAATATATGACTTATATGAATGAATGTTATATTTTGAAGTGTTTTGAAGTACTTTACTTTTATTATTGAAGAACAATTGGATGTAATCCTCCCTCCTATCCTTCATGTTTACAAGAAAATGTAATTCTTTTCTCCTCACCTTCTTCTATGTATGAATATACAATTGTTATTGATTAAAAATCACCCCACATGTCTTTAACAAGGCAAAACAAACAATGTGTGTGTATGTGCATAAAACAAACAACTTAAGTGGACTGTATAACAAATTCAAGCTATTTTTATTTGGTAAACCTTGGTGGAGGCCAGACTTACATCTTGGTGGACCAAAGGCTCGTACCTAACTTCCTAAACCCATCTCTGAAGAGATGAGGGTAATTTAGGTCCCCAAGCGAGGGATCAGATTGCCATCATCCATTTTCTCAATAAAAAATTAGGCAACGACGCTATTCTTTGGATGTGCCCATGGCTTTGTGTTCCCTTAAGTCTTAAAAGAGGCTTTGACATAGTGTCGTTGTCGTAAACACTCCAATAGGAAGAAAGCCTCATTCACACCAGGGTTCCTATAGAAAAGCTTAAGAAGTGGTGTCAACAAAGACAGGTGAAACCCAGTAAAAACCTATATGGATAGGCAATGATGATCCCATAGATGAAAGCATGAAAGGGATCTAGGATGATGAAGTGGAGATAATCCATGACTTCTGGGATGATTTTATTGATGGTTAGGAAACACAAAAAGTAAGTGACAAGGAAATAGAGGAAAAGGAAGTAAGAAGAACTAAAAATGATAGAAAACACGAGAGAATGAACACTGGTTAGAGAGTAGTGAGACTGAGAGTGAGAGTAAGCAAGATATAAGAGGTAAAGGAATCTAAGGAGCGATTAAAGTAGGAGGTTCTATAAGGGGTTGGAAACCAAAGAAATAGTTAAGGGAGGTGATAAAATGAAAGAAAAGAAGAGTACTAAGGAAGATGACCTGATCCTTTGATAGTTAAAGAAGACACAGGCAACCACTAGCATCTCAAATTTAATGTATCTTCCCAGAAGCACCAAGAGGCAATAGCCAAGGCCTTTGCCAAAATGCCAATGTCACTCATCTCCATGCCTTAAGTGATGATTATTGTTATGTCCATGAAGAAGGAGGATAAGGGCCTAATAAGTTTTTCAAACATCGACCTGCCAATTAAGGGAAGAGATCATAACAGACCTTTGTTTATCACTACCATGATTGGAGGTGAGAAGACCTCAAGTGTGGTGATAGATGATAGGTCTGTTATCAGCTTGGTGCCACTCAAACTATTGCATAAGTTTGGGATAGAGAAGAAAACGTTAGAGCATTTAGGGATAATTATCAAGGCCTATGATGATTCAAAAAGAATGTGGTGGGAACATTTAAGACATTGGTGAAAACTGGACCAATTAAGGGCATAATGAAATTCATCATACTGGATATACTGGTGATTTTTGTAGCATTGCTTAATGCATTCGGTTCCATCTTTTGGGAGACATAGCATCAATTTTGCACCAACTATCCAATTCATCTATTAAGGCAAGATTGTGACTATTAGTGTTGAACCTTTACCAGCCATGACTTTATTAAGTGTGAAACAATGAGATATAATACATGTAGGGGATTCCAGGTTGCAATCATCGATCACATTAGTCTGATTGCCGCTAGTATTATGAAGAAACAGGGCTCTATATGCCAAGAATTGAGCTCGGAAAGACTTATGTGGGAGTTTCAACTTTTCCTGAGTTCAAGGGACAGACTGATAAAAGGGGGCTGGGTTATGTCTCCAATGAAGATGATGAGCTTGTCTAGGTTTCTAAGAAGAAGTAGATCAAGTTCGTGAAGGCTAGAGAACTAGCATACACAAGTAACTCTAAAGCCATAGGATTGCAACGAGGTAATGAAACCTAGCTTTGAGATCTACAAATTTGTGATGGCACCTAAGGCACAGAGGAATTTGAGCTGGATCATGCCTTGATGAAGCTACAGATTGTATAGGACATAGTCAAGATGGAAGCACTTGTAAAGGAGACAACATCTACCAACCTAGCAAACCTCATCGAAGTTGAGATAAAGGACATTTGTTATGAGGATGTTTTGATTCCCAAATTGTCTGAGACCACTTTGTCTTTTCCTAAATTTGATACAATAAAATTTGATTTCACTTAATTGTGTGAATGTGGAAGAAATCAACCATGTCATTCAAAAAGAGCTTGCTCAAAAGAGGCAGGATGATATATTCAATGCTAAAGGAGGAAATTCCTTAGATGGAACTAAACTCCTCATCTGGGGGATGAAACTCTCCACCATTAAAATGAAAAACATGATTGAAAACACCCAAAAAATTAATAACAGCACTAAGGAAAGGCATGTCTAGTCTGACCTATCAAAGATATCGTAGATCGTAGAGACCGTTAGATTCCAAAAGATTCCAATCTATATTCTTCAAAGACTTCAAGCAACCTTGGAGGATCTTCAAGGAAGCTTCACTCATAATGAGAAAGATATGGGAGATAAGGAAGCAAAAGGCCCTTTTATAAAAGAAATGGGCCATTCATTGGCTCTCAAAATCAATATGGGATGTCATAAAGAGACACATTGTGACAAAACAGGCACAACACCAATTCTACCCTAAGAGTTCTGGAAGTATGCAGTTATATAAAACAAAACAGCAAATTGTAAAGTGAATTAGCACAGGAAGATTTTTTATGTTGTTCGGTTATAAAACCTACATCCACGAACAACTATAGAGCTGCAATTCACTAAGTTCTTGTTTGTACAATCTTTAGGACCTTTTACAGTGCTGACTCACTCTCACACACAAACCTAATCTTTGTAAAACAAAATCTTTGCAAAGATCTTAAACTCTAGTGACACTGCCCACTCTCTGTCACAGATAACTTAACAACACACTATTAAGTTATACATGACACCCGATGTCTGATACTGAATTACATAAACACTTAACCCTCAAGTTATCCCAAGTGTCTACTAACTCACACAGACTCAATCAACAACTCATGTACGATTTCTATCTCTCATACATGAATCAAAGACGAAAGAAATTAAATCAAAGAAGACATTCCAATTTATGTTGAAGCTCTTCTATCAATTCATGGAATGCCAAAATCAAGACTCTCTCACAACCAAATCAGCTAACCAGTTTTTAATCTCTCTTCCAGATCTCTACATTTTGCCTGGTTATTACAGGAAGTATATATAGAGAGTGTCTTGGACGAAATCTCGTAGAAATCCTGTAAAAGATCTAATCAACATCACATTAGGATTAGGAGAAATAAAATAGGAAGTGATTAAATACCTAAAGAGATTATGATAAATAAATAATCTCCTATTCTAATTAGGATACAAGATATTATCCTAATTTTAGGAGATATTTATAAATCAAATACTTCCTAAAATATAATTCTAGAAACAGTAGAATAATCAAAATAATATTCTTGCTTCATCATAAGTTGAACAAAACGTAACACATTCATGACACATGCATGTTGTAATAAAAAATCTCAGTGTCAATGCTCTCAGCATAAGTGCTCGACAACCATGCTCGACACTTTGACACTTCGAACATAATTGTCTCGACAAAAATCTTCTCTGCACATCTTCTCGACATTTCGACAGTCACCACTCGACAATCTCGACAACACGCGACTTCACTCGACACACTAACACTAACAATTTCCCCTTTTTGGCAACTTGTGATGAAAGCACTCAACTATTTCTAGTAAAAATAACATGTGAGCTGTTATACAAAAACATATCAGAACATTGTTATAATATGTATATCATGCAAATCATTCATCAAACAAAGATGTCACATAAATACACACATCATCAGAATAGTTGGACTGCATTCATATAAGCATAAGGCCTTACTCCCCCTTACTTACAACCCTAGAGAAAAAGTAGTCACCAAAATATCAAACAGATAGAAAATATCAGATAGGTAGAAAATAATAGTTCAGAAAATGACAGACAGGTCAAAAAATAATTCTTCTCTCTTCTTCCCCTTGATTTCAGCACAAGTGCCGAAAACACTAACGAAGTCATGGAGACTTTTGAACTGGTGGGGAAGATGAACTGTCAGGCTTTTTAGATCTGCCAGCCTTTATTTTGTATTGCTTCCTGGTGGTAGTAGGTGTTGGCTGCTCAAAAGCGGCAGGAGCAGGTGGCTCGTCAACTGTATCAGAGAAGGTGGCAGTGACTTCAGCAATAATTCGACGAATCTCCCTGTCACGTTGTTATACACTGGTTTTTGTTGTAGCAAATTCAACAGCAATTGGTGGAGTGGGAACCAGTGGAACTTTGACTATTGTAACTGATGGAGAGGTGACTGGTGCAGATGGATCTATCTCAAGAAGGGGTTCCTCTGTGTGTTTTGCTCTTGATAGGGCTACAGGAGATGAGGTTGGATCTGCATGAGGTTGGGACAATGTGAATGGTAGAGAGGTAGTATGCTCTGCTTCAGGGAGTGAAGAGACAGTGGGGTCATATTTAGCAATTGGTGAAGACTATTTTATTACGGTTTCAAATTTTGTTTGTTCATTTGACAGTGACTCATCCTACAATGTGGGAGCTGTGGAGTCAATTTTCTTTTTCAGATGGTCAGATGATTTCTTCACCTTGTCATCTTTCCTCTTTCTCTTCAAGATTCTTCCTTGAGCGATTGACTTGAGTTTCTTTTGTCTTGGCTGTTGTTCTACTGTTACATCTTTCTCAACAGTAGTTTGTGGAACTGGTTTTGTTGTTGGCATTTGTTTAGTTTCATCAGGCATAGGAGCATCAGGAATTGGTGTGGGATCATCTGTCTTCTTAAGAGCTTCATGTTCAGGTCTCTATTGGCTGTGACTCCTCTACTAGACCATAGTGCCTTGTAAATCTTGCCTTCAAGACAAGCTGTCTTTCTTTGATAGCTTTTAAATCCTGCACAACTTCAGCCAAAGCAGAATTGATCAAGGTAAGTTGTTCTGCAATATTGTTCATTTGATTTGTCCTAACTCTCTTGGGTTTCAATTCAGGTGCAGGTAAGTTAGATTTGTCATGCAGTCTTTGAAGAAAACCCTTTGTAATAGGTTTAGATAGAATTTCAGTTTGTTCATGAGAACTCATTGGGATGATGTTCTGTGCAAGTATCCCTTGAATCAAATAGGGAAATATAAGCAGATAATAATCAGAGTAATATGAACCAATCTATACAATCGATCTATAGGCTAGCAACCCAAAGTTAATTGGTCGATTTGTGCCTAAATAAAATAGAAGTTTCACTCTGTCTTCTCACACCTGATTTTGGTGGGAAGAAGGAAGCCAATTAAACTAAGCTACCTTATGCAACACTCGATATTTCTTCCAAAGATACTGTTGGTCTATACCATCTCTTGGTTCCCATTCAATGTTTGTTCGACCAATCAGTTCCTTAACAACTTCATCCATGTTAAATTCTTCATCTAATGCATGGAAGCTGCCTATGGGAATGTCTAGGAAAGTGTTTATGACATTTGGAGAGAACTTAACAAACTTTCCTCGACAATAAACTTTGTGATACAGAAAGCTTTTAGGATCATCAATGGCAGATGAGATGTTTGCATAAAATTCCTGAATTAAAGCCTTCACAGGGGGTAGGAAGTTTGTTACCATACGAGTCCTGTAAATAGACTCAATCATCTCACTCAGGCCATAGGAGTCGAAATCCGATAGTTTCACCAGCCTCTCCATCTGCAGATTTTGTTTTAAAGTGAACTTCACAAACTGTTGTTTGATGGTTGCCGTGAGAAATTTATTGTGCTTCAGCTTGATCTTATCCTTTATCTTCCTCACCGGCACTTGCTCATCCTTACTAATGGCTGGATCGACAGTGATTCCTGCATGTGTATTGTGTCAGAGATGACTGAATGCTATCACTTCTGTTGTAACTGGAGCCACTGGGGGAATATGAAGAACTGGCTGAGGTCGCCATTGATAGGGTTTGTAGACTGCAACAAATTCTTCAAAACATAGAAAGAGAGAAAGAAGACGAGGAATAGTGGAAAAGCTGTTGTTGAAGGATGGCATGAATAGAAAAAGCCCTAAACCGATTTTGAAATATACTCGGCTTTTTAAAAATAATTTTGTTTTTAACAAAATTTAATGTGAAATCTATTTCCAAAACCATTTCATAACTTCCATTAAAATACATCAATTCAAATTTGATTCCAATTTGAATAAGGAATTCTAATAGAATTAGGATTCCCGCCATTGAAACTTCTCTCCCTTAATTCAATAATGCTAACATGGCATTTTGACACATGGACATACAAGAAAATTAAATTTCGGGTAAGCACAAAAACATTGTTATGAAAAATGTAACATAACACAATTAACAATAACATAACAGTAATATCTGGATTATCATATGGAAAACATATTTCAAAGTTGTTTTAATTTTAACATGAAAGCTATTTTTCTTCTTGATTCAATTGAGTGATCAACTTGAGCATGTTTCTTACACACACAAAAATTGATTTCAATGTGAATATCTCTAAATTAATACAGTAGCTTTCACACAATATAGAGATAGCCCTTTTCATATGAGTGGGTGACCTCAACATATGTCCTAGATACCCTGAAGTTACTCTCAATGATGGCTTTCACACATCATATATTGGTAGCCCTCTCTGTATTTTTCATTTTAAATCAGTATTTTATCATTCACACAATTTTTATGTCATAGCTCACACATGCTAATTTAGAAGAAAACTTATGATTCTACAGATATGAATAACATAACAGCATTCTGTGTTCATTCATATAACTAATAGATGCCTAAGGCATTTTTTAAATTTTCAAATCTTGTTGTATCCAATGCCTTAGTGAACAAGTCAACCAATTGTCTATTAGTGGAGATGTGTTCAATGTGGATCACCTTAGACTCTACTAGTTCCCTTATAAAATGGTATCTAATATCAATGTGTTTTGTTCTAGAATGCCGAACAGGATTTTTAGAAATATTTATAGCACTAATATTATCACAAAACACAGTTATAGGCTTTTGTTCAATACCATAATCACTTGCTTCATCCACAATAGTTGTGTGTAACAACTCCCTTCTGCTATGTATTCAACTTCAGTAGTAGACAAAGAAATAGAATTTTGCTTTTTGCTGTGCCATGAAACTAAGTTAGTACCAAGATAAAAACATCCTCCTGAGGTACTTTTTCTGTCATCAGTATTTCCAGCTCAATTAGCATCACTAAACCCTACAAGATAATCATTTGTATCTTTAGAAAATCATATCCTATAATCATGTGTTCCATGAACATACCTGATGATTCTCTTAGTTGCTGCAAAATTGATTCCTCTGGATTTGCTTGAAATCTTGTACAAAGTCCTACACTAAAGAACAAATCTGGTTTGCTTGCCATGAGGTATAGCAGGCTGCCAATAATACTTTTGTACAAACTTGCATCAACATCTTTTCCTACATTGTCTTTTGAAAGTTTAAGATTAATACTTATAGGAGTTTTCATTGGTTTTGCATTCTCAAGCCCAAATTTCTTTACAAGATTTTTAGCATATTTTGATTGAGATATGAATATCCCATCATTCATTTGGTCAACCTGTAATCCAAGAAAGAAATTTAATTCTCCTACCATGCTCATCTCAAACTCTTCCTGCATCAACTTAACAAACTCATTAGTTTTGCTTTTGTTAGTTTCTTAGATGCATGTTTGCTAAACAAAGTCTTATCATTGCTGCCTCTTTTATAACCTTTGTTGATCAAAAAATTTGTCAACCTTTCATACCAAGCTCTAGGAGCTTGTTTCAAACCATACAAGGCTTTGTGTAATCAATACACAAAATCAGGATGTTTAGGATCTTCAAATCCTTTAGGTTGTTCAACAAAGACTTTTTCATTGAGATAGCCATTTAAAAATGCAGTTTTAACATCCATTTGGTACAACTTAAAACTAAGCAAACAAGCAATTGCAAGTAGTAATCTAATTGACTCAAGTCTAGCTACTGGTGCAAAGGTTTTATCAAAGTCTATGCCTTCTACTTGTGTGTAACCTTGTGCAACTGGCCTAGCCTTGTTTCTCACTACTTGTCCACTTTCATCAGTTTTATTTTTGAATATCCATTTAGTTCTAATGACATTTGCATTTTCTGGCTTGGGAACTAATTCCCATACTTCATTCCTTTTAAACTAATTAAGTTCATCTTGCATGGCTTATACCCAAACATCTTCTTTTAATGCTTCTTTCACATTTTTTTGTTCAACTAAAGAAACATAACATGCAAACCTTACCTAGTTTCTTACCTTACTTTGAGTCTTCATCATGCCATCTGGTGTTCCAATGATAGAACTTGTTGGATGTGCCTTCTGAATCCATGTGGGAAGATCTTTCTTTTCATCTTCATTCCTGATTGAATTTCTGTTCAAACCTAAGTTGTCAGATGTTACTGTTACATCGGGTGTAACAGCTGCTGTTTCCTCTTTTATAATAGCATCTTCTTTTTTGTTGTTCTCTGAATCTGATTTTTCTGAATCTTCTGTGAAGCTGGTTATCCTTTCCTCTTGTGAGTAGTTTGCATAATCGTCTAGATCATCAAATACTACATTTGTAGATTCCATGACTACCTCAGTTCTCAGATTGTAAACTCGAAATGCTCTGCTATTTTGAGCATATCCCACAAAGACTCCTTCATCACTTCTTGGATCCAATTTTCCTAATTGCTCTCTGTCATTTAAGATGTAACACATGCATCTAGAAACATGAAAATACTTCAAATTAGGTTTCCTACCTTTCAAAATTTCATAAGGTGTCTGATTAGTACCAAGTCTAAGAAAAACTCTCTTTGAAATGTAACAAGCAGTGCTTATTGCTTCAGCCTATAGCCTTTTTATAAACTTCTTGCTATTGAGCATCACTCTTGTCATCTCTTGAAGAGTTATATTCTTCCATTCCACAATGCCATTTTGTGCAAAGGTTTTGGGGGCTGAAAATTCATGTTCAATGCCATGATATTTGCAAAAATCAGCATAGCTAACATTCTCAAACTCCTTTGCATGATCACTTCTTATTCTCACAATCTTGCCAATGTTCCTATTTTGCTCATTCTCAAGCTTAATACAAAATTCCTGAAAGCTTCAAAAGTGTCAAATTTTTGTTTAATGAAATCAACCCAAGTATATCTAGAAAAATCATCCACACAAACAAATATATATCTCTTACCGTAATGCTTTCAATTTGCATAGGACCCATAAGATCCATGTGAAGCAAATCAAGTATTTTGGATGTGCTAAGATGTGGATTTGACTTGTGTGAACTTCTAATTTGTTTTCCCATTAGACATGGTCCACAAATTCCATTAACTTTGTCATCAAGTTTAGGAACTCCTTTTACCGCACCTAACTTAGTTAATTTAACCAAGTCTTTGTAATTTAAGTGCCCTAATTTTTGATGCCACAATTCTAAATCCGAAATCTTAGCATGAAATGTAATTTCTACCAAATAACAATTATCCGAAGATCTATTACCTTCCAGAATGCATTTCCCAAAATTATCTAAAACCATGCATTTGTTGTGTGAAATTAACAGTATACTTTTCATCACAAATCTGACTAATACTAATAAGATTAGCTTTCAAATCTTTAACTAGCAAGACATTTTGAAAATTGGGTAGGCCTTTGACATTCAAAGTGCCTTTACCAATGATCTTACTTTTTGCTCCATCTCCAAAGGTGACATTACCATCCTTGCATGCTTTAAAGTCTGTTAGAAACTGTTTATTTTAAGTCATATGCCTGGAACAACCGCTGTCAAAATATCACAAATCGTTTGATCCATGATTAAGTACAGGAAAAGCAACATGGCATATTGTTTTGTCTTTTCTAACCCACTGTAGCTGTGATTTAGGTAACAGTTTGAATTGTTTTGATATTTTATGAAAAATATTCAATAATTTAAAATATCTAAGCCTAATGTGTCCCTTTTTGCCACAAAAATAACAAGTAGGAGTGAATTTCGTTACCTTTTCATAACTGGATTTGTATGAACTCAGAGGAGAAACAAATGTCTCACTGCTTTTGGAAGAGTTAAGCTCTGAATTCTTACCTGATGTTGAGGCTTTCAAAAAAACTGTTTTTGATGAAGATGCCACATTACCTCCTGTATACCCCAATCCTTGTTTGTTAGAGTTATCTTTTCAAAGACTCAAGACCTGATCAACTTTAGCTGCTCCAATTTTGAGTTGATCAACACACCTCTTGCTTTCAACCAGTTCTGTTGTGATTTTCTCAATATGTGTTGTTTTGTCAGTCAAAACAATCTCCAATTCTGAGATCTATTTTTAGGCATAGGATTTTTCACATTCTAGCACCTCAACCTTCTTCTTTAGGATTTTGATTTCTTCCTTCTGATTCAGCCATTCACCATAGAGTGCATTGTATGTCTCTTACAACTCTTCATAGTATTCTGGTCCATCTTCTTCATAAGAATGATCAACATTGGTTCTGCAATTTTTTGTTTATGTCAGACATAACAGCTTTTCCTTTATCAGCTGCAGATGCAGTAAACGCAACAAAGTTGCTCATGCAATCTTAATCTTTTGACTCCGATTCTGATTCATCACTCCAGGTTGCTGTCAGTCCTTTATTCTTCTTCTTGAGATTAGCACATTCAAATTTAATATGCCTATAACTAAAACATTCATAACATTGAATTTACCCTTTCTTTTCAGGTTGTTTTGGCTTCCTCTTATCATTCTCTTTGTTGAACTTTCTAAATTTTTCTTCGCTTGAGTTTGATGGCTTTTCTTGATTCTTTTTCCTAAAATTTCTTTTCATAAACTTGACATAATTTCTTGTTAGAAAAGCAATCCGTTTAGAATCAGTTTCATCAAGCTCATCACTACTTTCATCATCAGATTTTTTTAGTTTTCACATTGAATGCAATGCTTTTACCTTTTTGCTTCCTAATACTCTGATTAATTTCAAAATTTTGGAGAATGCCAATCAGTTCATCTACCCTCATCTCATCAGTGTTTTTAACTTCCTCAATGGCTAAAATTTTAGGTTGAAATTTATCTGGAACAGACCTAATTATTTTGCTAACAATTTTTGTATCTGTGAAAGTTTTGCCAAGCATGTATGCTGAATTTGTAATGTGACATATCTTAGAATAAAACTCATAAATTGACTCATCCTCATGCATCATCAGATTTTCAAATTGAGAATTTAATCTCATCAACTTAGATCTTTTAACGGATACAGTACCTTCATGTTTTACCTCAAGTATGTCCCATGCTTCTTTGGCCACTTTGCACC
This sequence comes from Boswellia sacra, assembly GCA_013180625.2. Lineage (NCBI taxonomy): Eukaryota > Viridiplantae > Streptophyta > Magnoliopsida > Sapindales > Burseraceae > Boswellia > Boswellia sacra. Next base: position 37,022 of record SNVD02012185.1, on the reverse strand, counting down.
TTAAAATCTGTTCGAAGTTGTTTAAGTCCACTACAGCAAAGATAGCGTTAAGAGCCTTTGAATTCCAGCTGGAACGTCAGTATTCTTCATCAGTCCATTCATCCTCTGGTTCGGCTTCGGAATCACCAAAAGCATTCACTATTGTTGGTGGTGTCCATCCTTTAATTACACTAGTCCATGCCATGTCATCAAGAGATTTAATATACATTATCATTCTTACCTTCCAATATGAATAATTACTGTCATCAAGGATATGTGGTTGTGCTCCAGTTCCTCCATTGCGAATAAACTTCATTCTTCCAGATCAGCCTGATCGTTTTCTTCACTTGTCTATCAGTGAACCTACTCTGATACCAATTGCGAGTTCTGGAAGTATGCAGTTATATAAAACAAAATAGTAAACTGTAAAGTGAATTGGCACAGGAGGATTTTTTATGTGGTTCGGTTATAAAACCTACGTCCACGGACCGCTATAGAGCTGCAATTCACTAAGTTCTTGTTTGTCCAATCTTTAGGACCTTTTACAGTGCTGACTCACTCTCACACACAAACCTAATCTTTGTAAAACAAAATCTTCGCAAAGATCTAAAACTCTAGTGACACTGCCCACTCTCTGTCACAGATAACTTAATAACACACTGTTAAGTTATACATGACACTCGATGTCTGATACTGAATTACATAAACACTTAACCCTCAAGTTATCCCAAGTGTCTACTAATTAACACAGACTCAATCAACAACTCATGTACGATTTCTATCTCTCATACATGAATCAAAAACTAAAGAAATTAAATCAAAGAAGTCATTCCAATTTGCGTTGAAGCTCTTCTATCAATTCATGGAATGCCAAAATCAAGACTCTCTCACAACCAAATCAGCTAACCAGTTTTTAATCTCTCTTCCACATCTCTACATTTTGCCTGGTTATTACATGAAGTATATATAGAGAGTGTCTTGGACGAAATCTCCTAGAAATCTTGTAAAAGATCTAATCAACATCACATTAGGATTAGGAGAAATAAAATAGGGAGTGATTAAATACCTAAAGAGATTAGGATAAATAAATAATCTACTATTCTAATTAGGATACAAGATATTATCCTAATTTTAGGAGATATTTATAAATCAAATACTTCCTAAAATATAATTCTAGAAATAGTAGAATAATCAAAATAATATTCTTGCTTCATCATAAGTTGAACAAAACGTAACACATGCATGACACATGCATGTTGTAATCAAAAATCTCGTTGTCAATGCTCTCGGCATAAGTGCTCGACAACATGCTCGACACTTTGACACTTCTAACACATTTGTCTCGACAAAAATCTTCTCTGTACATCTTCTCGACATTTTGACAGTCACCAATTGACAATCTCGACAACACGTGACTTCACTCGACAACTCGACTTCACTCGACACACTAACACTAACATACCCAAATAAGGATTTGATAGCTGCCTGAATTCAGATCTTTTCTTCTTAATATTTTGGATCCTTTCATGAATATTTATTCCTAGTCATTTGCATTAAAATTGGATATTGTATTAATAATAGCTCATACAAAGGAAAAGTTCTCTATAAAATCAAAAATGCCATCTAAAGTTCCTCTAAAAAAAAGAAAGCCAATGTAAATAGCTCGTAATCATCCCAAAAATAATAAACTGAAAGGGAGACAAAAAAACCCATCACCCAAATATAAATGCAAGTTCCAAAAAATAGAAATGCTGAATATCAAAAATCCTAAAAGGAAAGGATAGTCAACTAAAGGCCCACGGTCAATGCTTAGAGGAGTTATCTATCTCCTCATTATTTCTCTTTGTCTCCACTCCTGAATGACCCGTAATACCAGAAGGTCTGACATCACTAGAGGTCCAAAACCAGTGGAAGGCCTGACACTACTAGAAAGACTAGGCTCACCAGGATGAGTCCTATGTAATTCATTGACTACCTACTCCAGTCTAATAATCTGATGCTGCAAGTTCTTGATAGTCTACTGGAGATTCATTTTAAAGTAGCCAAGCAGTCTGCATGGCAACCTGACTCAAAGAAGAGGCCAACTACATTAGAATAAACAGTTTAAAATAAAAAAATGCATGCATTTTAGAATAGGTTCTCACCTAGTAATCTAAGGGAAGCTGGGAAATATGTCCTGGAGCAATGGTATATAGTCATCTCTAGTGCTCAATGGCATCTTAGGGGATCTACATGGACGTATTTATGTTAGTAAATTGTGTCTGTTCAGGAATGACTCAAGAAGGAACTATGGAAAACAAACACTTACATAAGTAGTATTTCCTAACGTGAATAGGATCTCCAACTCATAGTTAATAGGAAGCTCATGGCTCCCAAATATCCCGATCGACATTTCTACTATGACAATACTCACTACAAGAAAATTCCTTATATATGTCGGTTTTTCACCCTCATGTATATGTATACATGCCGGTTTCAATATGACATTTATGGACTTGACGTGTATTCTATACGAGTCGGTTGGTTAAACTGACACAAATTTGTGTCGATGCCTTTTTGTCGGTCCCTTTTCTAGTAAAAACCGACATGTATCTTAGCTATTTGCCTACCTAAGATGAGGGTTTATAAGTGACAAGTTGTCTAAATAATATGTAAGTGTTAAAAACCGACATGTATTTATTATTATAAATATATAATACTGGGCTGATATCGGCCCTTTACTTGCATCAGCCCAGTATTATATATATATATATTTTTTTTTTTTTGAATTTGATTTTTTGGCAATTTAATTCTGTAAAAGTAAATCAAAAAAGGAAGTCAACAAATCAAACAGTACAATGCAAGGAAAGTAGCAAATCAAACAATGTAACAATGCAGAATAAACAATGTAAACAAAGCATCTGATTTACAAGCTAAGTACACAGATAGAATGCTTACTTAAAGAACACTATCATCTGCATATGCCTTAATTGATGAATATATATGTGATCTGTAGCTAAGATGAAAATATACAAGCACTATACACCTTATCTTTAGTAACTACACCTATCCCATGAAGAGAGAAGATAAATTAGATAAAATTTTTATTAATGCCTTCACGGAAATTAGACACTGCACTAATCATAGCAATAAGCTTACATTGTTCTGAATAAGTTTTGCTCATTGAGCAAACTTTAGGGTGTTCAGTGTTTCAGCCGCATAGTTGCAAAATGCAATAAAACAGAAAGTTTAATATTGACTCGAGGATTGTGTAGTAGTTGAAATGATAGAAATGCAGTTTGTCAGTTAACTTATTATGATACGAACTAATCAGACAGAAGGGCTGACATTAGCAATTATCATTGTCTTTGAGTTCCCACCAAGAGAATCCTGCATTTCATCGTGTGGAAAGCGTTACATTATGGACAATGAAATGTAAAACAAAGTAAGCTGAAGATATACTCATATTAAACCTGGAGAAGAAATGTCAGCCTTGAATCCCTATAAGGGACATGTTTTGGCCTCCCATGCACCACATCCACTAAAACATAATTACATAACTGCAAACAATAAAAGATATCCATAACATTGACCGCAGCTAGCTAGTGGAGAACAACGTATTGAGACCATTAAAAATATGAAGAGGTTTTAAAAGATGTTCTAATTGATAATTTACCCTAGCGTGGACAATGATTTGTTAATGTTAGCAGCTTCCTTCAAACGTTCACCCTCAGCACCAGAAGTTTTCTGCCTATAAAGGTAGAAATAAGGCCATTATCAGGAAAAAAATGCAGATCCAAGTTGATGCATGCATAATTCAGCTAGCACTGGCACAAACTTACCTCTCAAAACTAGCAACATCAACTAGGTTTAGTCCTATGAACCTTAGGTTAGTTGTGGAATCTTTTTCTCGCTTACTCTCAATTACACAAGTAAAAACACTATGGGACCGACTGCTCTCTCTATTCATATTTGTAGCTGCAACTTTCCTATTTAAAGAACCCTAAGCACAAAACATAACAGTTTAATGCAGGGTTCATTCGTTTTCAGCTGCTTCCAAATTGACAATAAAACAACCCAAGATAATAACCTGAGTTAGAAGCTTCAATATATCACCCACTGTCTGAACTTCAAATTCGGAAAGGTTTTCCACATAAACTCCTTTCTTGACATCCTCCCTTAGCTATGATTGGAGAAAATAACACAGTGAGAAATAACTCAAAACATTCCAAATGGCATTTACCTACCGAAGAACTTATCTCACCATCAAATTAGTAGCGGAGGGATCAAGGAGGTCTGTAATTTGTTCGTTGTAAATCTCTAAGAAAGAGCACTTGCAATTGTATTTTAAATTCTCTTCTCTTTTGCTTTCCTCTTCCTGCAATAAGAAAGATGTAAGAGAAGCGGATACCAGCCACGGTAAAAAAATATAAATAGATCAGATAAAGAATGCCAAAAGTTACAGCTTGGATCCTTGCAAACAAGAACTCAAATATCCATGGTGTCATTCCCCGATGTGGACTTGGTCTAACTTCTAAATCTTCAATCTCTCCACACATTGTATACGTCTTTCCACTTCCTGTCTGCATGAAAAAACTAGCTACTTTCAAATTATGCATTTGTTTTACTTTATAAGGAAAAAACATATTAACTGTCTTAAATTTATGTAAAATAGGAACTACATTGCTGTAAGCACTTGGTTTAAAAAAGTTCTAGTTGACACTGGAATACCATAATTTCAGACACTGTCGACCCCAACAGTGAAGAAGACTACATATATCTTTACATAGACCAAATCAAATTTTAGATACAAGAAAGAAAATTTCACTGCCAGTCTCCCTTTACAGACCACCCATGATGTTTATGTCGTCCCAGAATTAAGAAAATTCCCTAGCTTGATGTAGGGTACTCCACATTACCAAACAAAAGGGGTTAAAAAAATAACAATTAAAATAATCCAAGAATTTAGGGACATACCTGACCATAAGCAAACATACAGCTATTGTAACCAAACAAGCAATTCTCTACCATTGGAAGACCAGCCATCCTAAAAAGCATTTCCTGCAAAATCAAATTTTGGGAAGACAGTTAATGCAAACTTGAAAACTAACGGTATCTTTGAATTTAATAGCTTTCTTGTCTCTAGCCACACCTGGTCCACCGTTTCACACGCAACATGGTCAAAAGTAAATCGAGTTTCTGGTTGCCCAATCCAACTGATGCTTTGAGCACTTTCTTGCTTCGAGCACCTGTTGTGACCATTTGTACTCTTCTCCATACTATTGAGAGGTCGCACACGTATAAGAACCTAAACCAATCATAACCCCATCAAAAAAACTTAACTACCAACCATTTAGTTATAAATTTACAAATTATACAGAACATTTCCATTTTTTCCTCATTGCCAAAAAAGCATCAACTTTCAGCTCTAAAAATCATCCCATTTTTACTCTATCCATTATCATTTAACTACAATAATGCCAATGCACATACATCAATTGAATAGAAACACAGTTCATTCCAAAAATATATCAAGGAAACATAATTCACCACATTCAATACAATTAATAAACAAGAGACTTTCTTCGATGCACAATGGCTCCCAAAACAGGCAAGGCAAAACCCCATAAAGCCAAGGGAGAGAAGAAGAAAATGGAGGAAAAATGTCTCATATTTGCTTCTTCATTTCTTCATAATTATACTTCCCATTTGTTTCCAGTGAAAACAAAGGAAAACCAACTCATACCTAGATGAATATTCATCCATTTCATTCAAGTTTATCCGTTCTTATCCATTTTCTCGCATTTCTTGGCAACCAAACACAACCTTATCTTCAACTCAGAATAGTTTCTTATTATTTTCCATTTGGTTGTTTAGAAAATCAAGAAAGGAGAATAACTACTCGATACCTAGATGAATTTTAAAGCTCGCATACATATCTTTAGCTAGTTTGAGTCACATGATTTCCCACTTTAGAAAATAGATAAAAGTGAAAACGGAAAGTGGAAAAGAAAATTATAAATGTATGGTTTCGTCAAAGCAGAATCAAATATAAAACTAAATAAGAGCACAAAAAATTAAGTAAACATTACGTAGTAAAACCATAAAAAGAAAAATAAAAACCAAGCCCAAAATACACAGACCCAAAACGAAAATAAAAACTTAAACTTAGTCACACTCAAACAAAGTTGTTAACTTGATATGTTAGCTTCATTAAAAACTTAAACTTTGAGAAGTGGGAAATGAACAGTGAAATTACACAGAATATATATCAGCTAAAAACACGTGAAAACAGAGGAAACAGAGATGAAACAAAAACGTGTACCTTTGAAAATGGGAAGAGATCATAATAGATAGTGGGCAGAGAGAGAGAGAGAGACATATAGAAGCAGACAGGTAGAGTAAAAACAAATGAAATGAAACAAAACAACTCAGCAAATGGCTAAGGCAGAGTGGGTGAAGAAAGTTTTCAAAGTAATAACTTAAAAGAAATAAAGAAAAAAACTTAGACATCCAACAGCTTCCTCTTTGAAACGGGCCAACTTTAAATCAAAACCAAAGCACCAAACATGTTTATAAGCATCACCCAAACATATAGAACGTGTTAATAAGTTTATAAATAACAAAGAAGAACAATCTGGAGCTAGTAAACAACAGATGAAATGTTGGAGGAACACCTGCGAGCTATTGGCCGAGATGCAGAAGGATTAGGTGAGATAAGTGAAGGAGAGTCTGAAGCTGACGAGGGAGCAATGGACAAAATAGTTACAAATCGTAGGCTTGCTGCAGAGATGGCAGGGAATGGTAAGTTACTTAGAGATTTTCCAAAATAAGTTACGGATTCAACGAGTCCACGGATTTTGGAATGGTTGAGTTAGGAATTCCATGAGAATAGGGCTTCTGGAGTGGAGAGATTTGGGATTTCAGAAGGTAAGAGATTAGGGATTCAAGGGTATATGCAAAGAGGGGCGGGATTTCTAAATTAGGGCTGCAAAAAGAAGAGGGAAATTTTAGCTTATTTATATATGAATGGCACATGTGTAATTTTGAGGACATTGTCAAGGGACACGTATTGCAAGAAGCGGGTTTGACTTTTATATAATTGACTGTTTTTCTAAGAACCGATAATTAATCAAATTTTAAAGTGACATGTATTTCAAAAATTCTTGTAGTGACTCTCAAGAGCATTATGGAAATTACCTACCACGATGCCAAGAGCTATAGCCTTTGTACCCTCGAAAGTAGTAGCAGAGGGAGAAGAACCCCTAGCCCTCTTTTGGCAATGCCCTATGGCACCAGAAGTAGAACCTACAGGAGGAGGAGGAGCAGGAGCATCCTGAATATATGGACTCCTTCAAGTTGAAAGCAACCTGGCTCGTGCCCACTCCAGATATGTTTAGTCAAAAGCAGGGAAGATGATACTAGCTATAGGGTGCCCCTTACTGAAATCATGCACCATGTGATCATTGATGGCATGAGTAGTGCACATCCAATTAGGTGGAGGAGGTCGAATCTGATGATCCATAGGCCCTAACACCTAATCTCTTACACGCTCCACTACCCCAGTTCTCCATGTCATCACTCAGCCTCCTTACCTGATTCACCTGCATCAAATAAATAAGATTAGTGTCTTTCCAAAAAAAGTGTAAATGAGACCTAAGACTGATAAGGTTACCTTATATTTTCCCAGGTCAAATGGTGGATGTGCTCGTGAAACATGTCATAAATATGAGTGGCTTGGCTAACCTTCCAACTCTCGACCAATGGATCGCATGTGGGTACCCTGAGGCTGGATAGAGCTTAACCACAAGAAGGATATTGTACCCATAAGCCTATATGTGCCAATAACCAAAAAGAAGGTTAGTGTGTACATTCAAATAATAAAATGAGAAAGACCAAAGAGAAAGAAGGATGGTTTACCTCCACTAAGTGGGTGAAGCCTCCAATCTGTTGGTGTCACGACAACCAAGGTTAAGGTAGTAGTAGAGTTAGTCCAATACGGGGTGTTCACAGTCAAAATGACGAACCATGTCCACGTCCTAAAAAGGAGGTAGCAAGAACATGTCCTCATTGTTCCACGTGTTGGAAAACAATGTTCTAGTAAGAAGGCAGAAGATAAAGCTCTAAGTGTACTACTCCACCTCCACTGCAGTCAACCAGGTCCAACCCTCCCAGAACTTCCTAACAGCCATGTAGCTGATCATAGTTGGCCCCTTGCAAATAGGAGCATAACCTAGTAGTTGCTCGATACACTTGACGTGTTTCTTAAGAGGGGCGAGACAATTATTGAAAGGCAGCAATTCGCCAGTGAAGGACAAATCGATCAACATTGCCATGGCAATGGGTGTGATCATCATGTCCCCAATAAAAAGGTGTAAGGTATGGGCAGTGCCCATCCACCTGTCAATCATGGCTGCCAATGCTCTATGAGCTGTATGTAGAGCTTGTGTAAGTACTAGAATTTTGTTAATGGTTTTTTAGGCCCGATGATGATAACCAAAGACACTAAATCAAAGGATTTCTCTCAGCTATAGAAAAAACACCAAGAATAAGGTAGAAAAGCCAAGTAGGCTTCAGACTGGTGCCATACCAGTAAGGAAAGGTTAAGATTGACACACAGGAATCGACCTTTACAATAAGTTCACTGTGGGGTTAGAAAGGGGCAGCAAGCCTGTAGTAGAATGCGCGCCTCTAGTAGAAAATGACACCTACAACATTATAGGTGCACACCTCTAAGAAAGGATTATGCCTATAACTTTATAGGCATGCTTCTCTAGGGTTTGAGCTTTAAAAGGGCTTGGGACCCCAGTGACTCCTCTTGTTATAGGCACGCGCCTGTGACCTACAGTCTCACATCGGGAAACGAACTCATTTTCTGGCCCTTCGAAGGCCTATATAAGGGCATTTGGCCGTAGGTTCGAGGCAAATGAAGCAATCTTGGTGAAAATACTTGGAGAAATAGTCTTTTGGTGATTTCTATAATCAAGATTCTTCCTCTAATAGTGATCAGAGTCAAGTAAGGTTCTAAGAGCTTTTTCTAATATTCAAATTTCTGTTTATTTTTTGTTAATTGCTATGATTAGCTTAAGTATAATTAGAGATAATTAAGCAATAATTAGTCTAGGTGTATTTAGTCAATTATGCCATGCTTAAGATCTGTAATGGTTCATTGAAGCAATCTTGGTGAAAATACTTGGAGAAATAGTCTTTTGGTGCCATGATTAGTGGTTAACTATGTTAATTAGTGGTTAACTATGTTAATTAGTGGTTAACTAATTGATTACATAGATAGTCATCAATTATGCAAGTTAATGATTAATGTCATGCTTAATTCAGTGGAAATTTAGTTTATTGAAATTATGCTTGCCAATACCATTATTTGATGATGAAGGGATGATTTGAGACTCCAGTGCTTTATGATGATTTAGTTTTATTGCTGCAATTATTATGCAAACTTATTGTAATCCTCAATCCCTTTCCCTATGTTTGATGAAAATGTAATCAATTCTCCTCCCTCTTTCTATGTATGTATATAAACTGCTGACATCTCATATGTAATAAAAAGATAAAAGTAGTTGTGTGCATGATAAAACTTAGGATCCAGAGAAGGTAACATTAGTGATCTAGAATTTAGAACTCAGTAAACCCATAGCGAAGGCCAGATTAATGTCCGGATGGGTGTAACTCATACCTAACTTCCTGAACCGATCTCTGAAAGGATAATAGGTATTTAGGTCTAGAAGCATAGAAATCGTCTGCCATCATCCAAAACTTTTCCCATGGTCATTTACCTGGATGATTACTAACATTTTCTCCAAGTCTTAATTCGGTGACCTGACCTGTATGGCCCTCTAAGCATTTGAAAGGAGCTTATGAGAAACTAAGTGCCGAGACTGCAAAGCTCTTGGAATGTGATGGAAGCCCTACTCATAGATTGAGGAGGTAAAACCTTCACGAAGGGCTCAAAGCTAATGTCTTTGATTCGCTGGATGATGGCATCGTTGTAAATTTTATCATACCACTCATGAATATTCCAGTATAAACCCCCAGCTTTATGCTTGGTCTCCACATAAAAGGAAAAGGGAAGTGGGAAAAATAAACCAAAAGTTTAGACACAAAAAGAGGGCTAAAAATGGAGTAAAAGGCGCACACCTGACGTAGAAGAAATATTAGGGTTCATGCCTATTCATAGGGTTTTCAACCTAAATAGGCATGTGTCTCATCTAGGACAGGCGCAAGGCTTTGAAATAAGCGCATGCCTGTGTTCAAATTAGCGCCCAAATTTTCTAGTGCACAAAATTTTCTCCATCTTATCAAGCACAATTAGCATAAACAATTAAAGCAAAAGGTGAGCCCTCGTGATGTACTTGTCTCCCTTGTTTCAGGCATGCACACACTTGTTTTTTTGATAAATTCTCATTAAAGTGCCACACTTTCACATCAACAAACTCAAGCAGTTTAGTTTGTTTATATGGTGTGTGTGTGTGTGTGTGTTGTGCCCCCTCGTGCGCACGCGTTTCTCTCTCTCTCTCTCTCTCTCTCTCTCTCTCTCTCTCTCTCTATATATATATATATATATATATAAGCACTAGAATTTGGCTTATGGCTTAGATATCTATTGCGAAAAATCCACAAATATACGGAATCGTTACAAGTAATAAAGTGAAAGCACAGATATCATTCCTACGAGGTCTGTCATTACTAATTACAAAAATTTTATTAACTCTTATTTAAAATAAAAAGAATCGAAATTGAGATTTTATTTGTAAAGAGATTAAATAGAAAATTAACACTAAGAAAATGCAGTCACAAAACTAAAAAAATAATACAATGACACAACTCTCTAGGGTACCGATGTCATCGAGATTAATCCACTATAGTTATTAAATACTATAATACTAGCCTTATTCCTAATTGTTGCCAATCGATTTCACTGATATAATTGTTATTCTTTCTCAAGCAATAACAATGTATATTAATGAATCAGAATCACATCTCTATCTCATCTAACTGACTATTAATACCCATTAAGCATAAGAAATCAATAAGATTGCAAAAAACACTTTCATATCTTTATCTCATGTTGATTTATGGCAAAATAATTAAGAACTAATATAAATATCACTTCTCAATCTCAATTCATATCTCAAATCATGCAAAAGTTGATCAGGCCTTCATAAGCATTAAGTATATAATTAAATTGCTCAACAATCGTGGAATAAATAACTAATATATTGAATTCAATTAACTAGAATATCATAATTCGACTACATTTTAACCCTAGAAGATAGAAATTAATTCATACTTAAAAAATACACACGACAAACATATTTGAAAAGAGGGAAAAAAGAAACTAGACTGTTGGAGACAAATCCGATAACTATGGACTTTCGACACCGAAAACTGTTGTGCCAACCACCACAGGAGGGGAGAGAGTTTCTCTCTCTAGAGAAGGAAGAGTTCTTCTCCCGAATGGTAGATATCCTAAAATGAAGGGGCCAACTGCAAAATTCTAAACTTACTACAATACCCCAAACACTACACATTACAATTTTGCCCTTTTGTACAAAAATATGCATAACTTCTGATGCAAGACTCCGATTAACAAACAGTAAACTCCTTCAAAAAGTAAACTTATGGGGCTTTCCAACGGTATATCACATGATCTCTAGTTCGTAATATATCGATATAGAAAAATTCAAGAAGTTGGTTGTCCATTTGAAGATAATGATTGTATATTGCTCAAATTGCCATATTTTTCCTAAAATTCTCCACATTCGTACTCCAGTATTATTTAACCTACACAAACACTAAACACACGTAAAACTGACAAAAGTACCCGAAAATTGACAAAATATTAAGCGTAATGATACTTAAATTGTGAGTATATAACTCACTCATTAATATCCAATGATGATAGCCAGATACACTTATCAATTGCTGAATTGAATCTGAAAGGCATCAAAACTCCAAACAGATACATCAAGATGAGGAAAAAATATAGGAAACAGAGTTAGAATGCAAAAATTAGAATTTATGTAGAGCCTTAAAACTAATTAGGGACAGGCGAATGCCTGCCTTTTAGGGTTTTGTATCAAAATTAGCCACGTTCAGAAATTAAGGTTTGCACTTATAAATAGACGCGTGCTTGTTGGCTAGCACAATAGGCGGACAGATGAGAGATAGGTGCGCACTTGTTGTCACAAATCCGACATTGATTATGCATCATTTTCCATCCCCATGGGATAGCTATATAAGAAACTCGTCAATGTTCATCTTGGGATTGAAATCTATTGATTCTCACACCCCTTTAACTGTTATTAGAGAATCTGAAGAGTAGGAAATTGAGAGGCTTCAAGTGTCTTCCATTAGTATCTTCTTGGAGGAGTTCTCGATGTCTTAAGTGCCCTTTTGATTATTCTAAGACGCCTGTCAAAGTAAAGATTCTACTTCTGGTAGTGTTAGAATCCTAGTAAGTCTTAATGACATCCTTTTTTTGTTTTGTCTGCATGTTTGTTTACTTAACATAGCATAATCATGTTTAGGATAATTTATGTGTTTGGTATGCTAGAATGCATGTCTTAGGCCTATGTATGTTAGAATATTGCCTAGGTTATTTATGATATAGTATTATGTACGTTAGAATCATGTTTAAATTATGGATGTTATAATGCTATGTTAGAATCATGCTAGGATTCAATATTCTTTCACGCTTTTATTGTGATATGATATCTTCTTCTTCTACTACTCTTTCTTGATGTTTATGAATGAATGATAGTGGACTCGTAATTGATGATGAGTGACCATTATTTTGAAATAAACCATGTTTGGGATTATGTTATGCTCTCTTTTCTACTCTTATTCTTTTTTTTGTAGATCATTCACGAATGACGGTGGACTCACAATTGATGGTGAGGGATCATCATATTAATATGAGTTATGATTGAATTATTATATGCCATGCTTTGTTAAAATGTAAGATCCCACAATTAGAAATGTAATCTAGGAATGATTTGTTTTTGGTGTGAACTCTTTCTTTAATTGTTTATTAGAATTATGATTTGGTAGCAATATGCGTCTTTTTTTCTTTTTTCTTATATGCTTGATTTCATGAGAGTTGACAAGTAATGGCGGATTCATGATTGTTGCTAAGGAATCATTACTTTGATACTATCTTATTATGTTGTTCTTTATGGTGTTGCCATGTCAATTCTATGTTTTTTTGGATTTATTGTAAGAGAATGGTATGAATACGATATAATGTTTAAATTGCATGATTAAAGACTTCGTTAATCTTTTGAATCAATACCATGATCTCTTCTTAAATTTCTTGTTGTTTGTGAATTGTTATCAAATGAGTAATGGATGAACTCACAATTGATGAGGGACTTATTGCTTGATTTGATTTGATTTCATTGTTTTATGCTTTAATTCATGAGTAATTGTTCTCATATGCTTGAGTTATGCTTTATTGCATGTTTTAAATATTTTATTCATGCTATTTTGTTATTATTGTCATTTAGAGGATGTTAATAGAAGATTTCCACACCTTTTACCTTTCCTTTTTATTTTATGCATTTTTAATAACTGATGTAATCCCTCTTTCCATTTTTCCATGTTTTTTGAAAATGTAACTCCATTCTCCTTTCATCTTTCTTTGTATAAATAACATGTTCACAACTCACATGCTAAGTAAGATAAAATCAATTGTGCGTTAAAATGAATTAGGATCAATAGAGTAAACATTAATCTAAAAACATTGGACTTAGCGAACCCGACTCAAGACCAGATTTACATCTGAGCAAGATTAATCTCATACCTAACTTACTGAACCTATTCCTCAAAAGGTGAAGATAATTTAGGTTTAGAACCAAAGAATCAAACTGTCGTCTCTCACTATTTTCCATGCTTAGAACATGGATGGCGACTCCATTTCATGTTTCTATGCTTACCTTTGTGGCTTGTTCTTTGTTTCTTAAAGTCCTTGACTTTGACACAGTATCATGATCGAAATCGTTCTAGTAAGATGAAAGCTCCATTCACAAATATATATATATATATATATATATATATATATATGGGAGATGATATTTTGACACAAATTTCTAGCTATTTATCTTACAAAATCCAATGACAGAGATTGAAAGTCAACAAAATACATTTAATACTATCAATTCATCAATCATCCCAACTATTAGATTTTATAGTCAATGATCAGAAAATTGTGTCTAATTTTATATCAATATATATGTATATGTATATGTATATGTATGTATAACTCATTTATAGCTTAAGTCAAATGTTGATTCACCTTGTATCATCAATGATCAAGTCATGTTAGCCTCAAGGAAAATACATACAAGCACACACCATACCAATTAATACTGCAATTAGCTTATATATGCGAAAGTAACATATTTCAAAGATAGATGCACAATGCAATGAGAAGTAACATGCATTACTACCCCAAGTGTTAATCAATTTATAGGCAACGCTAAAAGTCAATAGCCATTGGCCTTCCCGAGTGGTTCAAGTGTTCATCCATATTGAAAATTTCATCATGCAAAAACAAAATCACTGCTTGTGTTTTATCCTTACTAATGATTCCCCCACCCCCACCCCCCCACCACCCCAAAAAACGATCACATTAATGGTACGGAAACTTATTAAATCGTGTACATCCGGATTCATGATGTTACTTTTACCAATTAGACACAATTGATATTCTGACCAATGATATCGGAAAAAATGTGGTTCTTTATATCAAAAGTCGTGAAAACAGCACTCTTTGACATGCTCAAGTTTATATCACATGAAACGACAATATATACCGTTACCAAGGAACAATACATACGCTAGCAAAACTACATACTTCATCCCTCCATGTCATCTCTCCTACACCTCTATGACTTCCAAGACTTGATAAATTTGTAGTAATTCTGAATCGTCTTTGAAGTGTAATTATTACAAAGCCAAAATTATAAGATAACTATAATAAACATTACTTTAAAAGTTTATCCAGTTTCTTATCTACAAACAGTGAAAAACAACCAAAGTAACCTGGAAAATATCATTTCATCGAAGCAAATAAAAAATAAAACAATTTTGACCAAGCAAATGCCCAAAATCAATGAAAAAAGTCGCACAAAATCTAATGCCTCCCATATGTAAAACAAAAACAAAGCACCACAGCATATCCAATACCTTTATTATCCACATTCAAATTTTCAAATTTAAAGGTTCATCAATTGAAGCATGTGTATCAGCGTATCTAATCCAGATTCAAGAAAGTATTGGGAGTATGAACAATCCAGAGATTAGCATAAACATTTAAACAGATGGCTCCAATGTATCTATCGAACCACCCACACAACTAGTTCCACAATTCATTTTTTTAATTGGGTGGGCTTCTTCAATTTCTATCGTTCAACCACAATCTCACATTCCTTTCTTTCTTATGCTAAGGTTATAAGATTTAGAATGACAGCATTATATGAAATATTCTAGAAGTTAAAAACTTAAAAATTATTGAAATTAAAATAAACATAAAAAATCTTATGAAATGAAATAATCCATTATCTTGTACATTTAGATATTTCAAAATAAAAATTAACTAGACATCCTTGATTAGTTGTGAAGTGCGAGTCCCCAAAGGTCCACAACCACCCAATACAGCCATTTTAAAACACATCAAGCCAAAGCAACACAAGCCAAGAACAACTGCAAATCACAAATTAATCAGCATAAATCTAAAATTAAAGCACATGAAACTTGTACCAGGTTTGTCTCATATAGCTCATGGGTTTAGTTTGCAGGACAAAGAGAAACCCATCAGAGACAAAACATAGAAGAAAGAACAGACAGAAGCCTTCATTTAACCAAAGTCTAGAAAAAAATTATAACACGAGAAACTTGCTGCCGATGTTTTTGTCGATACAAGAAAAAATTTAAAAAATAAATAAATAAAAGCAAGATTAAAAGAGAGGAGTTTGCATCATCCACCTACTGTACCCTAGCACAATCCTAATTGAAGGGATTTTAGGCAATCAAAACCTAATTTTACGATTCTACCAAAACCTAAAACATCTGTATAACGAAATCCGGCTCGCGATATATTTCCATAGGGTAATTTTACCATATAGACTCATCCCAACTTGATTTAATTAATATCTGTTATCACTTATGCCACAGATATATGCAAATATATATCTAACATATAACCAAGATTTATACCTATGAATAAGTGTCAACATGCTCTGACAGAACTCGAATCATGACTGGGACTTTTACAGCTGATGATTTCTGCTCTAAATCACAGTACATTCAAGAATTAAAAAAAATAATCAAAAAAACAACAGATAATTCGACAACTGGCCAAAGCAAACAGATATTTTTAAAAACCAATAAAAGTAGTCAAGTTCTCCGATACCTTAGAGACAAAAGTTCACTACATATACAGATGTCAAGAATATCTCTTACATATAAAGAAATATAACTGCATAAACATTGATGTTTATACTCCAAAGACCAAAGTGCAACAATCCTAATTCTGGATAAATGTTAATTTACTTCGCGCATCAAACTAATAATTTAACTTTAGACCATATAAAAGAACCTTCTATAGATTTATTTCATTCACCACAATCTAGTGAAAATTAGCTCAGCCAAATGAATGAAAATTAATCCACATTGTCAATCACTAGTTTAATCCCACATATCCCACTAGTCTAAATCCACAACTCAAATTATCATTTCTACCTGAATCAACTATATTTATAGCTTTTTTCAAAAAAAAACTATATTTATAGCGTAATCGAATACACAATTGCAATACAATATTCACTAAATATATACTTGTCTTGCATGGTTTAAACAACAAATCAATCTTGCCAAACATAGATGGAAGCATAAGACAACATAGAACCAAGATTTATACCTATCAATAACTGTCAGAATTATTCTGTAGGCAACCAGTATGACCACTGACACTTCTCTCACAAATCATGATATTTGCACACAATCACATTACTATAAATCATATTACAACAATAGATAATTTGATAGGCTACAAAAGCAAAACAAACTTCTTGGATACTACAAAAGTAATTAAGTTCTACATGGATATTTACAATGAATTTATCATTTAAATAAATAAATATAAATGCATAAACGCGGATATTTATGATCCCAAGCCCTCGTGCTACAAGCCTATATTTGCATAAATGGCAATTTTGCTCTGATGGAGCAAACGTGGGTGGATTCACATTCATTCATTCACCAGAATGTATTGATGAAAAATTAATCAGCATAAGAATCTGCAACAACAAACCTGTCATACATAGGCAACTGCATAATGTAAGCGGCTTCTCTTTTTGTAAGAGCTGCCTTTTACTCTTACATGTAATGGATCAGATTTAAAAGACACGCTCTGCTCCATCAATAACCAAAGTAAATAAAAAAAAAAAAAAAATTAGCGAACACTGTTTCGAATCAACAAACATGGATCATCATCAAACAACTATTTCTGTTCACAAACATTCTATCTGAAGCAATAAAAAACAAAAGAAATCCTAAGATAACCATCATTGCATAACCATACTTCAAGAAAAGAACGTTATTAAACGTCTCACAGAAAATATAGTGTACAATGTTTATCAGATATCCCTTGAAAAATATTCACATACAAGCGCGAAAATGCAGCAAGACAACTAAACACGAAACCCCACTACTTGTACCAAAATTTGCATGAGTTTTGAATATGAATCAACTAAACCATCAAGATGCTATAAAATTACTATACTGTTGTGGATCTAAAAAATTACATACAAAAATCAATAAAAAAAACTCACCAAAGCACAAAATTACAACTTTGTTTCAGAGAATACCATTCGCTATCCACAAAGCTGATGTCCTTTTTTTAGCTGAAAACTAAGGATTCACAAGATACCTGATGCCGCTGCCTAAAACCCACACCTATATGTGTTATACCCTAAACACAACTACTACTATAACTATAGCATAGAAAGCGCAATAACCATTATATCGCTACGGTTAAGTTTGCAATACGCCCAACTGGAACAACCCCCACTCGGTATTGTTATGATCTGTCGCGATGTTCACTGAAACACAGAGACAGAAAGAATGGGGGACATCTGAGAAGCAGTTTGTGGACCATTGGAGACTAGTTCTACTAGGCTATTGCATAAGTGGAATAATTAGGGTGGAGATGGAGGTTGGACAATTGATTCGTTTCACCTGCTCACTCAACAGAAACGCAAGATCGTGTACCAAAGATGAAAGACCCAAAGATCATGAAGGCAAAATAATTAATTAATTTGAGATTCAAAGTTTGAACGCGACCGGATTAATGGGTTGTGAGTAAATCTTACAAAAAGTAGGCACTAGAAGGATGTTTAAAGTGAGACCCGATCTGGACTAAAACGCCTGCACCACCGTAGAACGAGCCTGTTAATGGCACAAGATTTTAACACACATTTTCAACGACAACTTGCTATCGTTTCCGAGAATCGAGCAATTAAACTCAAAGCTAAACTACCAATTTCGGAAAAAATTGAAAGGTGGACCAAAAAACAATTGCACCTTACTAGTACTAGTTATAAGTCTTCATATTTTAGAATAATAAATAGTAGCCAATGTAGATAACAATCACGAGCTCCAATTAAAAGACTCTATTACTGTTGTTTGGGGGCAACTTGATGTCCCTTGTAGGTTGATGACATCTAATAATTTATATTAAAAGAAGCTTTTTTTTTTTTTTTAAGCATTACCAGCAAAGTAGTGGAAGGAAGCTGACCTAATGTACAAAACTACAAAACTAGATGTCATCATGCTGCATTAAACGAATATATTCTAGAAAGACATTTGGCCCATTAAGATGATGTCATGTCATATTTAACCAACGACTGAGATTTAATACATACACAAAATAGACTATAAATACTCTTAGATTTAAAAAATGATTGAATACTTATATAATATTTCTAAGTTTAAAGTGAATTTTCTTTTGACTTAATTTCCATATTCTTCTTCATTTTTATCATTCTCTTCATAAATACTTTCTTTAACCCACATTTTCACTTTAAAGTTAACTAATTCACTAACTTGACCCTTAAACGGTTAACGTTGGTGAAATTTTTCGACATTTATTTATTGATTGTTTATCGTACTATAACAAAAAGTCTAAACTCAAAAGACAAAGGGAGTTGTTATTGTCATTGTCCACTGGAGGAAGCGCTATATTCACATGATGGAGGTAGTCTACAAGAGACCCAAGTGATTTTGGAGATCATCATCGAGCTAAGGACATAACGCTACTTTCTATGAATTAGGCTCGTCATCAACTTTTTGGCGGAGCGTAAATTGGCAAACGGAGAATTCGTTGTTTTTAGGCAAATTATTGTCGTATTGAGTGGGAAAAATTTATTTGTTATTGAAATTTTGATTGAGGTGATTTAGTGTTTGTTTTTATAAAAAAACCTTCGATTTTAGATACGTATTTATTTTAATTGATCAAATTTCATGCCTTAACTATATAAGCATATATCACCTCAATGTGATCCCAGTTGAGCTGGACACAGGATGCGGAGTTGGTGATAACTGATAAGGATAATTGTCTATGACTAATGTGGACTGAGTTGCGGTTGATACTACAGAAGCTGAATCTCATTGACATGTGTGCCAATAAAAAATGATCCTTTGTTGTGTAAGACCAAACTTCAAATGCATATACATGGCTGGTCTAGGCAAGTTATTAGTAGTTTCCCAGAAAGATAAGAGAGAGAGAAAAATTATTGAAAACTCTTATATCTACTGAAGGCCGGGTATAACAGATCTTGAGCTCCGAATCAACACAAAAATTGTGCTTTCTATATATCAGAGAGAAAATATATGTGCAGAAGACTATTTTTGAGAATAATGTTGTTTATGGTAGAGATTAACAAACAACAGGAAAAACGAATCAGATCAGTTCATGATGAAGGTGACATAGTATTGGATATTGCAAAACGTATTCTAGATACGACAGAATGGTAGGTATTATCAGTGGGTCCTGCAATTTATCCCATCTTATCCAATATTAAAAGAGGAAATGAAAATTAAAAAAAGGTCTTGATAGAAAGTGAAAAACAGCCAGACAAGCAGCTGCTCTGCTGTAGTACTAATATATATCTCTAGAAATGGCACCTTTCGCACGCTATATAAAGCATGGTAGAAGAAGCAAAAAGGAGATCAGGAAAGACAAGATGCAAGGCAATGGACAGCTGATGAATTTCTTAATCACTCAAGCTACCAATCAAGGCTGCCCTGTAATTCATCGAGCTTATTAGTTGTTTTGTTTGCTCATATGCCAGTGTGTGTGTGTGTGTATATATATATGTTTATGTTTGGCAAGTACTTAATTTTTTGTGGCTTTAATCATGCATAAGTTGCACATGGGTTTTTAATATATATATTATCATCACATTTTGCAAATTAGATTTCAGGTTGTCGTACATTTTATTTTTACTGCTGAATGGTGCACGCCCTCAGTAGCTATGAACCCTTTCTTTCAAGAACTGGCAACATCCTTCCAAGATATTCTGTTTCTCCTTGTGGATTAGGATGAGATGAAGGTATTAAATAATTACTTATATATTAATTTAAGATATATACAGTAAGGATTTATAGCTACTTTAATCTGCGCTTCTGACCATACCTGGTATGCTTTTAAAACTATCTTTACAGAAGTTTTTACCACAATTTTTTTTTTCTTTTTCAAAACACACACAAAGCATTTAACATACATGCTTCTAGAAAAGCACTCTAAATACTTTCACAAAGAAGCTTCGTTTTTTGGTCGATAAAACTCCTCCAATCCCATTATTCATCCAGTTTAAATTGATTGCCCCTCGTCCGAGAGACCTCAATCTTTCTGAAAGCTTCATATTTGGCAATCTGATACCCTCTTCATCTGGTATCATTTTGTAGGATAATTTGTGTGCATAACCGAATTTAGAAATCAAAAAGAGTGTTTTGAAATATAGTCAAATATTTTTTTTATTACCTAATCAAACGGTCGATTAACAGATTATTGGATACCTCTACTGTTACGCGAATGGATTGACTGGTGATTTACCTGTTAATTATTATACATTAACAAGCATAACATCAACTGATGCCTTTATATTTATCTCTATATATATTAAACGTACTAAATTAAAATAAAAAAAAAATCTTTAAATTTATTTATTTCTGTTATAATTTTCTGTACTATGAATGATGCATAGTTTTAACACCTGCAGTAGCGTTGTCCTTGATATTGTCTTCATTAAAAGAAAATTTTAATAAGAACCAACAATGGGTTGGTTCAAGTGACAAGGATGGTCCAGGAGGGAGTTGGTAAGACCAACAAAGAAGTCTTGGGTTCGACTCTTCACAATGGCCTTTCCCCATGAGGTAAGCGGGAGATCGTGACAGTGAGTTGTGGTCGTTCTAGTCTCCCCCAAGAATTAGTTGTGGTGCGCGTAAGCTGGACGAAAACTTTCCACCAACCTAACATAATATAAAAGAATGAAGAATCAAAGCTATTATATGTCACTCCACCTAATTAACCTTTATTGTTAAACTAAATTATCCCTCTTCACGTGATTAAATGGGTAATAATGGTGTCAAATGGGTCTTCATATATGTTACAAAATTTATATACATTATGAGTGGCGGACCCAAAATTTTATTTAAGAGATGACACCTTAAATATTCTATAATTAAAAAGAAGCACATCTACATAGGGAGATAATGAACGTCATCCCTTGAAAATAACTCTAATCTAATAAATTAAGTACAAAAATATTAATATTTTATTATTACATATTCATAATGTAGGGGTTATGTAGGATCCCTAACACATAATCGTCTCTAACGAATAGTTTATATTTTGAAAATATTTCATAATTATGTTATTTTTAATACTATCAAAAGTATATTTGTTTATAATCTAAACATTGAGCATTATAATTTTTAATCTAAAAAATGAGCATTATAATCTAAATTTTAAGTTATGGTTTAGGATTTACAAGCAAATCTTACACATTAATCAAACACAAACTTTTTTTGAATTAGTTTACAAAACAAGCTCATAGAGTTATAAGTTGTAAAATGTCTTTCAATTATATTATTTTTATAAAAGAGGGTCTATGTACTAGAGTGAAATCATATAGACCAATGATTGAGAGGTTATTAAGAGAAAAATGAAAGACAATATCTAAAAATTAATGTTTTTGAAGAAGTGTAATTACAATCCAATAAACATGAAGGGGTGAAAATTTTCTTAAATTCTGGGAGGTGCTCGAGCCCACCTAAGTCCCTGTCTAGGTCGGCCTGTGATATTATATATATAGTTTTTGGTGCAATAGTATCCAATATGATATTATTTACAATTATACTATACTTACAAAGTCTATACACAAAATTGATATGGCGTCAATTGAATGGAAATATTAATATGAATCGTTAAACTAATAAATTCTGATGAGTCATGTGGTATTGAATGAGTGAGTTATATCAATTTTGTATACAAACTTTATATATAGATTTGTAAGTATAGCATTACTCTACTAACTATTCTAATATTCAACATAGGTTGCCAGCTAGGTGATAACAACATAATTGCGTGTGTTAAACAAGTCATAATTCACATGTTTTTGTATAATTCACATGATGCTTGGTTATGGCATAGAAGATTAGGTCATGCTAGCATGGACACAATTTCAAAAATTTCTAAAAATGATTTAGTTGATGGTCTTCCAAAAATAAAATTTGAAAAGAATAAGATTTGTGATGCTTGTCAATTTGGAAAACAAGTGAGAACTTCTTTTAAACAAAAGAAATTTATTTCAACAAATAAACCTCTACAATTACTTCATTTGGATTTATTTGGACCATCAAGAACTCAAAGCCTTGGTGGAAAGTATTATGTTTTTGTTATTGTGGATGATTATTCAAGATTCACTTGGGTATTATTCTTGAAAACTAAAAATGAGGCCATACAAGCTTTTTCAAAATTTGCAAAAAGAGTCCAAAATCAAAAAGGATATTCTATTGTATCCATTAGGAGTGATCATGGTGGTGAAGTAGACAATGTTGCATTTGAAAATCTTTGTGATGAAAATGGTTTTGAGCATAATTTTTCCTCACCTAGAACTCTGATGCGTTCGAAACTAGCAAGTATACTAGTCGGACAAGTAATAAAGTGATGAGTAAGATATCGTTCCCACGAGGATTGATTCTAATTGAATTTGTTATTCGAAAGCAACAATAAACTAAATGAGGGGGGTTTTGTTGATTGATTAACTAGATGAAATATTAATGCAAGTAAAGAATAACAAAACAGAAAGTTAAATTTGATTGAAAAATCAATGAGAGAAACCTGGTTAAGGGATCCTTCTCTACCACAAGATATGGATTTGCGAATTAATGTAGAATTGTCATCCAATTACACCATTGAAATTATCAACCGTAGATAACAACAAGCTCTGTTATCCCAATCTTTCCTTACTTTGTTGTTAAATAAAACAGGCTCTTTATTTAATCTCTATCCATTAAACAACCTAGAACAAGCTCTCTAAATTTAATTCAATGGATGCATTACGATAAGAAAGATAGGTTGATCTAAGCAATAAACACACAAGCTCGGATTATTTAACTTAGGTTGTATTCTCCAATTGCAATCTCTGATCACAATTTTGCTACTAAGGATTAGAAATTCAAGACAATTACGGATCAAGATTTCTACTCTAGCAATAGACAACAACCAGATTATATTCAGTTGGCCATTCCAAATACAATCAGCAAGCAATCATAAGCATTAGATATGGGAAAATACAAGCAACTTCAATTAGAGAATTGGATAACAACTTCTTGCACAATCAACTTACAAAAACCATATCAGGGGCTTTGAAATCACCCTCAACCAATTCAGATTCAGTTACACATGTTTAAGAACGTGGTAAATACAATACAACATGGAGACATTCCAGAAAATGAAAGGGAAGGGAAAAACTTAGCAAATTTGATGTAATTCTCTTTGGATTGTAGTTCTTCCTCTTTCCAAGCTTCCTTTCTCCTTCAAGAACTCCAAGAGATGAAAGAATTCCAGAGCTGCAGCCTCCACCACGTTCTCCCCTCTTCAAGTTATGAAAATAAAACCCTAAAATGTGTTTAAATACTCTGCTACAGTAACCTGCTACAGTGTCCCGTATTATACATGCTACAGTGATTTGTGGAATTACATTTCTATACTTCTCACACTGTTTTGATTACAACTTTTGGTACACTGAATGGATTTATAAACCGTAAATTTCTCCAGAAAATAGACTTCGAGAGCTTTCCAACGGTATATAATATGTCATCGGGTTCATTGTATATCAATACAATTAAATCCGAGAAGATGGTTGACTAGCAGAGGTGAAAATGAAGGGTTTTACTCCATTTTTGTGCAAGTTGCTCCAAAACTCCTACAAACATCAAAACCACACAAAAACATAAAAATACCAAGGAATATAGCAAAGAAACATGGACGAATTGATATGAAAATGATATATAAATAGACCCTTATCAAATTCCCCCACACTTAGACTTTGCTAGTCCTCGAGCAACTACGACAATATGAAATAAAACTAAACCGAAACAGAATCAAAAAAAAATTAAAACACACAAATGCTTCATCTTGCAAATAGGCCTCAAAGATTGTACTTAATTATAACCCAAGGAAAACTTCAAAATAATGCACTTGATCAAGAATTTTATCTCAAAGATTAGTTTCGCTTCACTTCAATTCCTCAAGTGTGTGTGTGTAGAGCCATTCTCACCTAATCACTTGTAACCCGGATGAGTTTATGCATAAAAATGAATCATATTTAATATTGAAGATGTGTGTATAAATGAACTCCATAGGCCTGCTTTTCAAGTCACTCTCCACTAATGTAGACATGCACAACACCAAGGATCAAGTAGGACTTTATTAAGCTTGTAACGTTTGGCTTGGGTGAAGGTATGATAAAGGATAATAATTTGGCTCAAATCACCCACAAACACATAAATCATTCAAGACTATGTAGAGCTCAACCCTATAACACAACATTTCAATTCACCAGGTTACTCCCCCATACTTATTTAGAACACTCAATCTTTTTTTTTTTTGCAGAAAACAAAAGAAAACTACACCCCCACACTTTGTTGTTTCATTCTTTTCAAGAACACTTAAGGGTATAGATCTCTTATTCTTCTTCTTTTGTCTCTTTTTTTTCTTCTTTTTTTCTTTTTTCTTTTTTTATTACACTTCCCCTCCCCCACACTTAAACAACACATTGTCCTCAATGTGTAAGTACGTGGACGATAAGTACAGATTGGCTTTTTTTTTTTTACCAACACAATAGGACTCACTTGCATTGCTCATGACACATCCCAACCTCCTCTAACTTCCCAAAACCAGAACATAGCTCAGAATTTAATTGTGAATGATCTACATGCTCATAGGTAAGGGATAAACTGTTTGGAACAAATTCATTTGAGGTTAGGAAATCTTTTAGTGAGTTAACAAAGAAAAAGGCTTACAGAGGCTCAAAGGGGTAACTAGGGATCAATTTCAGTCAAGGTTGGCTATTAAGGCTCAAACGGTCCAAAGATGGCCTAAATCATTTCCCCAATGTTGCACAGCCTAGGATTTCGCCTCGAGTGACCATCAAACAAGTTCTAGAATTCATTGAAATCTGAAGAAACATTTAAATTACATAAACTTTCTCTAAGTGAACAAATAACTCAGTGATAATAGCTCAGTGCTCAATGTTGCGCAAGGAATCAAAAGCAAAGCGAAAACCAATAAACATTTCAAGCACACAGATCCATGCATCATTTATCATTTTCCAAGAGTTATTCTTAATTCAATCATTATCTTATCATCGACCCACAAAATGCAAGAAAAGAGGTACGTGGCGTTGTTACACCTGAGTCAAGATTGTATATTTCAACAATCCTTAAGACCAGTAGCCCGCAGACTTAAGGTTTCCAGCCTATATACCTTTATTATGAAAGAACAAAACAAGAAACAAGACACTTCAAACAACATGAAATAAACAAACTACAGATTTATTAAGAGAGAATGCGTTTCAAGAGTTAAGAAAACCCCATATTCTGCCATTCTCAGGTTTTTCCACAATGTTTTTTTTTTTCGAATCGAAACTGATAAAGACAAAAACACACAACAACTCGAAATTACATAAAACTAAACTTACTCAGAAAATAATAAAGTCCAACAAATCAGCAAACACAAACAAGTCAGTTAGAATGGGTCTAAAAAGTTTAGAAGTTAGCCTCCTTATTCAGCCATTATGGATTAATGAAATCCAGAATGCGTTTCAAGAGAACTTGAACTTTTTAAGCCACCACTCTAAAAGCCAAGATTAGAAAATATTACCTGGGGTGAGAGAAACAACCTGAAAAAAAAACTCAACTCAAATAAACACAATAAAGAGAAAGCAAACGAAAATGAAGCAAACCAGCAGATATGGATTACAGATGGAGTGTTAAATCCAGTTTACGCCTCTTATTGCCTTCGCCAAACCAATCTATCCGAGCTATTGCTGGATCAGGCGAATAGACGAATGCTTGTAATTTGTCAATTAACTCCCCTGCAGTTGAAGCTGTAACCAGGATTTGCCTCGCCGACTGTGAGATGAAGTTTTTTTCTACTGCTTGATCAAGAAAAGACAACAAACCATCAAAAAAATTATTGACATTTAACAAACCAATGGGTTTCCGATGGATGTTTAGCTGTGCCCAAGAGGTGATTTGAATATCTCCTCTAAAATATCTCCTCTAATGTACATAACCACCGGGTAAAGCTATAAATGCATCGGACTTAACAATCATATGTGCAATACGCTCATGCATGCTAGAGACTTGTAACTCTTCCCCGATTGTGTTGCCTACGATATCTCGCACAGCTAATGGTTTAGGGATAATGCCGAGAACTTTGCTCCCTCCTAGGGATGCAGCTGTTGACACACACCCCATTAACCCAAGACTACCCCCTCCATAAATCAAATTAATATCCCTCGCAGCTAATGTCCTACCAAGATCAAGAGCTGCTGTGGTAAACTCTCCATCTTTACCAAATTGCGATCCGCAAAATACGCATATATTGCGGAATCGCCGAATTGGTGTTTTCTCCATTTCTACAAGTGCTCTAATCTTGTGTAAGACAATGATGTACGTTAGGTATTATGCGATTCAAGTGCAAGACAGGTTATAAAATGACATTTCAAAATATGCAGCATGGATATATACACACGTAAAACTCTTAAATTTGACACATGGGGACATAATTTTATCGCCCCAAGATTTGAAAAAATGAGATATGCTTTCGGCGAGGTTGACAAAACCTACACACTTGTCTCCCACGTGAAACATAGAAAATGGAGATACACTTTCGGCGGGGGTTGACAAAACCTCCACACTTGTCTCCCACGTGTACTTATGCCATAGGGTAGTCATATGGTTTGTCAAAAAGAAACTTGAAATTAAAACAAACAAAATCAACAAACAACAACAACACAAAAACAACATTGATAATCAGATCAAACGAAACAAGAAAAAAAAAATTGACAACAACAACACACATTCAAATATACAAGTAGTTGTGATTGTGGCTCCATCTTCCTCTGGTTTTACGTCCAGTAACGGCTGAAACGCCTTCTATGAGTCGGGGATTTGCTTCCCATCCAGTTTTCTTATAAACTGGCAAACCAGGTCGTTTTTAGTCAGATTCCCTAGACTATAACACTGCAATTCATCACGAAATTGTGTCCATAGATTAAGCAATTCACGCTGAACAAGTCCACAAGAATGTGACTCGAGAGTTAACAAACATTATCCAGCGACTCATTACTCAAACCATTCTTAATAAATGAAAGTTTATCTTCTCTATTCCTTGACGCAAAACCTAATGAACGCAAGTCTGGTTACAATTCCATCTTAGCACATTTATAACAAACCAATGGGTTTTTTATGGATGTTTAGCTGTGCCCAAGAGGTGATTGGAAATATCTCCTCTAATGTGCCATAACCACCGGGTAAAGCTATAAATGCATCGGACTTAACAATCATATGTGCAATCCGCTCATGCATGCTAGAGACTTGTAACTCTTCCCCGATTGTGTTGCCTACGATATCTCGCACAGCTAATGGTTTAGGGATAATGCCGAAAACTTTACTTCCTCCCAAGGATGCAGCTGTCGACACACACCCCATTAACCCAAGACTACCCCCTCCATAAATCAAATAAATACCCCTTGCAGCTAATGTCCTACCAAGATCAAGAGCTGCTGTGGTAAACTCTCCATCTTTACCAAATTGCGATCCACAAAATACGCATATATTGCGGAATCGCCGAATTGGTGTTTTCTCCATTGCTACAAGTGCTCTAATCTTGTGTAAGACACGTTAGATATTATGCTTTTCAATTGCAAGACAGGTTATGGAATGACATATAAAAATATGCAGAATGTATATATACACCCATAAAACTCTCAAATTTTGACACATGGGGACATACTTTCGGTGGGGGTTGCTCGATGCAGATTTATCGCCCCAAGATTTGAAAAAATGAGATATGCTTCGGCGAGGTTTGACAAAACCTACACACTTGTCTCCCACGTGAAGCATGGAAAATGGAGATACACTTTCGGCGGGGGTTGACAAAACCCCCACACTTGTCTCCCACGTGAAGCATAAAAATAGAGATACACTTTCGGTGGAGGTTGACAAAACCTCCACACTTGTCTCCCACGTGTACTTATGCCATAGGGTAGTCATATGGTTTGTCAAAAAGAAAACTTGAAATTAAAACAAACAAACTCAACAAACAACAACAACACAAAAACAACATTGATAATCAGATCAAACGGAACAAGAAAAAAAAATTCTACAACAACAACACACATTCAAATATACAAGTAGTTGTGATTGTGGCTCACATCTTCCTCTGGTTTTACGTCCAGTAACGGCTGAAACGCCTTCTATGAGTCGGGGATTTGCTTCCCATCTAGTTTTCTTTTAAACTGGCAAACAGGGTCGTTTTTAGTCAGATTCCCTAGACTATAACACTGCAATTCATCACGAAATTGTGTCCATAGATTAAGCAATTCAAGCTGAACAAGTCCACAAGAATGTGACTCGAGAGTTAACAAAACATTATCCAGCGACTCATGACTCAAACCATGCTTAATAAATGAAAGTTTATCTTCTCTATTCCTGGACGCAAAACCTAATGAACGACATGTCTGTTTACAATTCCATCTAGCACATTTATAACATACTTGTAACCTTTTCGCTCTTCGCCTCTTGGCGTAGTAGCTCTTTCCTAGACAAGGCATGTATTTTGCGAGATTAATGTCCGGCTCACCGGACAATCTCACCTTGGCTTCGATAAGCCATCGGATATCCGCAGGCACATTTAGGAGCATTAATACCCAAAGTCTAGTCATCCGTACTTTATAAATTTTAAACACAGCATTTTGAGGAAGTGAAGGGAAATATTTACGAAGGTTCGATAGAAAGATATCAGCATCCATTTAAGAGAAGAAAAGGAGAGATATTACCGATAATGCGATTGAGTTTGTTCTTCTCCCAGATATGCACTTTTCAAACCTTCGAACAATGGCTTCAACTCCCGTTTGAATGTTTCCTCAAGCTGTTGCACAACTGAACTCGAAGCACGGAATAATCAAATTAAACACAAGAAAAGAAAAGAAAAGAAAAGAAAATAGAGGCACATAAAAGAAATAAAAACACAAGAGCAAATGAAAGTCAAAAACAAACAACAAAGCAAATGAGACAAATGACAAAGAGAGATAAAACTGATCAATTATAATAGCCCATGAGAGGAATCTCCTCGAAACACAAAAATTGATCAATACTACCTTCTTTTCTTTGTCTCTTTTTATTTATATTTCAAAACATTGGGTTGCCTCCCAATAAGCACTTGGTTTAACGTCCTCAGCCTGACGTTATCTGTCCTCACCCATCAAGATAAGTTGGCTCGTAGAGAGGTAACTCATCGATGTCCTGCATCACTGAATTCTCATAGTAAGGCTTCAACCTGTGCCCATTCACCTTGAATACTTTATCCGTTTTTAAGCTCTTGATTTCCACTGCACCATGGGGAAAAACATTAGTAATAACAAAAGGTCCAACCAATCGAGATCGTAATTTACCTGGAAATAACTTGAGGCGAGAATGAAATAAAAGAACTTTCTGTCCCACTTCAAAATTCTTCCTGGAAATCATTTTATCATGAAATGCCTTAGTTCTCTCCTTGTAAATTCTGGAATTCTCATAGGCATCATTTCTAAGTTCTTCCAATTCTTGCAGTTGAAGCTTCCTTTGTTCTCCAACAGCATCCATCTCCAGGTTACAAAGCTTTACTGCCCACCATGCTTTGTGTTCGAGCTCTACTGGAAGGTGACACGGCTTACCATAGACTAACCTATACGAAGACATCCCAATAGGTGTCTTGTAAGCAGTTCGGTAGGCCCAAAGTGCATCATTCAATCGTAGGCTCCAATCTTTTTTACTCGGATTCACTGTCTTCTCGAGAATGGACTTGACTTCCCGATTTGAAACTTCAACTTGACCATTAGTTTGTGGATGATATGCAGTAGACACCCTGTGAGTGATGTTGTATTTCTTGAGCAAGGCTTCAAATGATCTGTTGCAAAAGTGTGTTCCTCTATCCCTAATTATGGCTCTTGGTGTTCCAAATCTTGCAAAAATGTTAGATTTTATAAAATCTACAACAACTTTAGAATCATTAGTTCTCGTAGCTTTTGCTTCCACCCATTTAGAAACATAATCCACAGCAAGTATAATGTAAACATTACCAAAAGATGAAGGAAAAGGACACATGAAATCAATACCCCACACATCAAAAATCTCAACAACAAGTATAGGGGTCTGTGGCTTTTGATTTTTGGCGCTTAAATTACCTGTCCTTTGACAACGATCACAAGCTTTGCAAAATAGATATGCATCTTTGAACAAGGATGGCCAGTAGAATCCACAATCAAGAACTTTCAGGGCTGTTCTTTTTGGTCCAAAGTGACCGCCACATGCATAAGAATGACAGAAGGTCAAAATTGAATTAAATTCAGATTCAGAAACACACCTTCTTATCACTTGATCAGAACAATGCTTCCATAAGTATGGATCTCCCATATGTAATATTTGGCAATGTTTTTGATCTTGTCTCTTTGAGCTCGAGTCAAGTCATGTGGTAGCTTCTTGGTAACTAAGTAATTAACAATATCCGCATACCAAGGGGCTGCTACTTGTAGAGACAGCAATTGTTCATCCGGAAAACTTTCTTGTAATGGCAGTACATCCTCGTCATGGACAATGCGACTAAGATGGTCTGCAACTAAGTTTTCACTTCCCTTCTTGTCTTTGATTTCCAAGTCAAACTCCTATAAAAGGAGTATCCACCTAATAAGCCTTGGTTTAGCATCTTTTTTTGTGAGCAAGTACCTCAAAGCTGCATGATCAGAATAAACGGTTACTTTAGTACCAATCAAATAAGATCGAAACTTTTCTAAAGCAAATATAACCGCTAGCAGCTCTTTTTCAGTGGTAGAATAATTAAGTTGAGCATCATTTAAAGTCCGAGATGCGTAATAAATGGCATGTGGAACTCTGCCAATTCTTTGACCCCAAACGGCACCCACAGCATAATCACTCGCATCACACATGATCTCGAATGGATGATTCCATTTTGGAGATTGGATTATTGGAGCTGAAGTCAAGAGTTCCTTCAGTTTCTCAAATGCCTCTTTGCATTTCTCATCAAATTCAAAGGCCACATCATTTTGCAATAATCTGAATAGAGGCAATGCTATCTTCTAGAAGTCTTTGATGTATCGACGATAGAAACCTGCATGACAGAGAAAAGAACGAATATCCCGCACACTTGTTGGAAGGGTAAGGAACATATAAGATCTATATGCGTTCGAAACTAGCAAGTAAACTAGTCGCACAAGTAATAAAGTGATGAGTAAGATATCGTTCCCACGAGGATTGATTCTAATTAAATTTGTTATTTCGAAAGCGAAAACAGAATAACTGGGGGGTTTTGTTGATTGATTAACTAAGTGATTGCGTTCGAAACTAGCAAGTTAACTAGTCGCACAAGTAATAAAGTGATGAGTAAGATATCGTTCCCACGAGGATTGATTCTAATTGAATTTGTTATTCGAAATCGAAAACAGAATAAATGGGGGGTTTTGTTGATTGATTAACTAAACTCAAATCGAAAGCAAATGAAGAATAATACAATGCAAAGTTAAATCAATTGAGAGATACACAATGAAAGAAATCTGTTTAATGGATTATTCTCTACCACAAGATATGGATTTGCGAATTAATCACAGAATTGTCATCCAATTACACCATTGAAATTATCAATCGTAGATAACAACAAGCTCTGTTATCCCAATCTTTCCTTACTTTGTTGTTAAATAAAACAGGCTCTTTATTTAATCTCTATCCATTAAACAACCTAGAACAAGCTCTCTAATTTTAATTCAATGGATGCATTACGATAAGAAAGATAGGTTGATCTAAGCAATAAACACACAAGCTCGGATTATTTAAATTAGGTTGTATTCTCCAATTGCAATCTCTGATCAAAATTTTGCTACTAAGGATTAGAAATTCAAGACAATTACGGATCAAGATTTCTACTCTAGCAATAGACAACAACCAGATTATATTCAGTTGGCCATTCCAAATACAATCCGCAAGCAATCATAAGCATTAGATATGGGAAAATACAAGCACTTCAATTAGAGAATTGGATAACAACTTCTTGCACAATCAACTCACAAAAACCATATCAGGGGCTTTGAAATCACCCTCAACCACTTCAGATTCAGTTACACATGTTTAAGAACGTGGTAAATACAATACAACATGGAGACATTCCAGAAAATGAAAGGGAAGGGAAAAACTTAGCAAATTTGATGTAATTCTCTTTTGGATTGTAGTTCTTCCTCTTTCCAAGCTTCCTTTCTCCTTCAAGAACTCCAAGAGATGAAAGAATTCCAGAGCTGAAGCCTCCACCACGTTCTCCCCTCTTCAAGTTATGAAAATAAAACCCTAAAATGTGTTTAAATACTCTGCTATAGTTACCTGCTACAGTGTCCCGTATTATACATGCTACAGTGATTTGTGGAATTACATTTCTATACTTGTCACACTGTTTTGATTACAACTTTTGGTACACTGAATGGATTTATAAACCGTAATTTCTCCAGAAAATAGACTTCGAGAGCTTTCCAACGGTATATAATATGTCATCGGGTTCATTGTATCTCAATACAATTAATTCCGAGAAGATCACTGACTAGCAGAGGTAAAAATGAAGGGTTTTACTCCATTTTTGTGCAAGTTGCTCCAAAACTCCTACAAACATCAAAACCACACAAAAACATAAAAATACCAAGGAATATAGCAAAGAAACATGGACGAAGTGATATGAAAATGATATATAAATAGACACTTATCATACATAATAGAAACCTATCAAGCATTATCACTGAGTTATTTGTTTACTTAGAGAAAGTTTATGTAATTTAAGTGTTTTTCCAGATTTCAATGAATTCTAGAACTTGTTTGATGGTCACTCGAGGCGAAATCCTAGACTGTGCAACATTAGGGAAATGATTTAGGCCATCTTTGGATCGTTTGAGCCTTAGAGCCAACCTTGACTAAAATTGATCCCTAGTTACCCCTTTGAGCCTCTGTAAACCTTTTTCTTTGTTAACTCACTAAAAGATTTCCTAATCTCAATTGAATTTTTTCCAATCAGTTTATCCCTTACCTATGAGCATGTAAATCATTCGCAATTACATTTTGAGCTATGTTTTGGTTTTGGGAAGTTAGAGGAGGTTGGATTGTGCCATGAGCAATGCAAGTGAGTTTTATTATGTTTGTAATAAAAAAAGAGAAAAAAAATCTGTACTTATCTTCCACGTACT
The DNA here is from genome assembly GCA_013180625.2 of Boswellia sacra. Lineage (NCBI taxonomy): Eukaryota > Viridiplantae > Streptophyta > Magnoliopsida > Sapindales > Burseraceae > Boswellia > Boswellia sacra. The sequence goes on along the minus strand of SNVD02012185.1, from coordinate 2,982 downwards.
TAAACATTGAGGACAATGTATTGTTTAAGTGTGGGGGAGTGCAATTGCAGTAAAAAAAAAAAAGAAAAGAAAAAGAAAAGAAAAAGAGTTCTATACCCTTGGGTGTTCTTAAAAAGAATGAAACACCAAAGTGTGGGGGTGTAGTTTCTTTTGTTTTCTACAAAAAAAGAAGAAGAAGAGAAGAGAAAAAAAAAAAAAAAGGAAGATTGAGTGTTCTAAATAAGTTTGGGGGAGTAACCTGGTGAATTAAAATAAAGTTGTCTTATAGGGGTGAGCTCTACATAATCTTGAATGATTTATGTGTTTGTGGGTGATTTGAGCCAAATTATTATCCTTTATCATACCTTCACCCAAGCCAAATATTACAAGCTTAATAAAGTCCTACTTGATCCTTGGTGTTGTGCATGTCTACATTAGTGGAGAGTGACTTGAAAAGCAGGCCTATGGAGTTCATTTATACACACCTCTTTAATATTAAATATGATTCATTTTTATGCATAAACTCATCCGGGTTACAAGTGATTAGGTGAGAATGGCTCTACCCACACACACGCTTGAGGAATTGAAATGAAGCGAAACTAATCTTTGAGATAAAATTCTTGATCAAGTGCATTATTTTGAAGTTTTCCTTGGGTTATAATTAATTACAATCTTTGAGGCCTATTTGCAAGTTGAAGCATTTGTGTGTTTTAATTTTTCTTTGATTCTGTTTCGGTTTAGTTTTGTTTCTTATCATTTTAGTTTCTCGAGGACTAGCAAAGTCTAAGTGTGGGGGAATTTGATAGGTGTCTATTTACGTATTACTTTTGTATCAATTCGTCCATGTTTCTTTGCTATATTCCTTGGTATTTTTATGTTTTTGTGTGGTTTTGATGTTTGTAGGAGTTTTGGAGCAACTTGCACAAAAAATGGAGTAAAACCCTTCATTTTGACCTCTACTAGTCAACCATCTTCTCGGATTTAATTGTATTGATATACAATGAACCCGATGACATATCATATTCCGTTGAAAAGCTCTCGATGTCTACTTTTTGGAGAAATTTACGGTTTATGAATCCATTCAGTGTACCAAAAGTTGTAATCAAAACAGTGTAAGAAGTGTAGAAATTGTAATTCCACACATCACTGTAGCATGTATAATACGGGACACTGTAGCACGTTACTGTAGCAGAGTATTTAAACACATTTTAGGGTTTTATTTTAAAAACTTGAAGAGGGGAAAACGTGGGAGGATGCTGCATTTCTGGATTTCTCTCATCCCTTGGAGTTCTTGAAGGAGAAAGAAGATTTTGAAAGAGGAGGAACTACAATTCCAAGAAGGTTCATCTACAAAGAAGATTTTCAAAGAATTTGCTAAGTTCTTTCTTTCCTTTTCAATTCTGGAATTTCTCTGTATTGTATTTGTTATTCTGATTGAATAGGTGTAACTAAATCTGAATTGGTTGAGGGTGATTTCAAAGCCCTTGATATGGATTTTGTGAGTTGATTGTGTAAGAAATTGTTATCCAATCCTCTAATTGAAGTTGCTTGTATTTTCCCATATCTAATGCTTATGATTGCTTACTGATTGTATTTGGAATGGCCAACTGAATAAAATCTGTTGTTGTCTATTGCTAGATTAGAAATCTTGATCCGTAATTGTCATGAATTTCCAATCAGTAGTAGCAAAATTGTGATTAGAGATTGCAATTGGAAAATACAACCTAGGTTAAATAATCCGAACTTGTGTGATTATTGCTTAGATCAACCTATCTTTCTCATCGTAATGCTTCTATTGAATTAAACTTAGAGAGCGTGTTCTAGGTTGTTTAATGGATAGAGATTAAATAAAGAGCTTGTTTTATTTAACAACAAAGTAAGGAAAGATTGGGATAAAAGAGCTTGTTGTTATCTACGGTTGATAACTTCAATGCTGTAATTGGATTACAATTCTATGTTAATTCACAAATTCATATCTTGTGGCAGAGAAAGAACCTTTAACCAAGTGTCTCTCATTGATCTTTCATTCAAATTAACTTCTGTTTTGTTATTCTTAATTTGCATTCTTATTTCATTTAGTTAATGATTCAACAAAACCCAGCCCTGTGGTTTATGTTGCTGGAACATATACGAATTCAATTGAATGATCTCGTGGGAAACTGATGATCGTCGTACGTATAACTTTAGTTTATTTTGTGCCGTACTAGTAGACATATTGCTAGTTTAGAAAGCATCAAATACCAAGGAAAATAGCAAAGAAACATGGACGAATTGATATGAAAATGATATAAAAATAGACACTTATCAAATTCCCCCACACTTAGACTTTGCTAGTCCTCGAGCAACTACGACAATATGAAATAAAACTAAACCGAAACAGAATCAACAAAAAATTAAAACACACAAATGATTCATCTTGCAAATAGGCCTCAAAGATTGTACTTAATTATAACCCAAGGAAAACTTCAAAATAATGCACTTGATCAAGAATTTTATCTTAAAGATTAGTGTCGCTTCATTTCAATTCCTCAAGTGTGTGTGTGTAGAGCCATTCTCACCTAATCACTTGTAACCCGGATGAGTTTATGCATAAAAATGAATCATATTTAATATTGAAGATGTGTGTATAAATGAACTCCATAGGCCTGCTTTTCAAGTCACTCTCCACTAATGTAGATATGCACAACACCAAGGATCAAGTAGGACTTTATTAAGCTTGTAACGTTTGGCTTGGGTGAAGGTATGATAAAAGGATAATAATTTGGCTCAAATCACCCACAAACACATAAATCATTCAAGACTATGTAGAGTTCAACCCTATAACACAACTTCATTTCAATTCACCAGGTTACTCCCCCAAACTTATTTAGAACACTTAATCTTTTTTTTTCCAGAAAACAAAAGAAAACTACACCCCCACACTTTGTTGTTTCATTCTTTTTAAGAACCTTAAGGGTATAGATCTCTTATTCTTCTTCTTTTGTTCTTTTTTTTTCTTCTTTT
>SNVD02012182.1:0-63412 GCA_013180625.2 Boswellia sacra | reverse complement strand
ATTGCGGGATGTTGACTGCCTGGCAGTATGACCCCGGCCAAAGCTCTAAGAACATTTGAGGCATCAATATCCAGGCACACATTTATTTCTGGTACTCCTTTGGGGGCTGGAGGAATTCCTGTGATCTTGAAATAGCCTAGAAGATGATTCTCTTCCACCTTCTTGCCTTCACCTTCATAGACAATAATCAGTGCCTCAGTTTGGTTATCACGAACAGTTGTGAAGACTACATCTCTCCGTGCTGGCATTGTGGTGTTTCTAGGTATGATGGGCACGAAGTTGTTTCCATCAGCTCTTATACCAATGGCGAGAGGTGTGGCTTGTATGGTTAACAGGTCCAAGTTCCCAAAGGGATCACTAATGCCTGAAGCCACTGCTCCTTCCAGAGCTGCCCCACAAACAGCTGCTTCTAAGGGGTTCATACCTCCGTAAAGTTCCTCTTTTTTGCATATACCCTTGACAAGATTTCTTACTTTTGGAATATATGAACAGCCACCTACAACAATTACATCAGTCAGGTCCTCGATCTCTACCTTTGCATCATGCAAGCACTGAATTATGAGGTTCTCGCATTTCTCAAAATTTTTTTGGTTCACTTCCTCAAACTCCTCCCGAGTTACCACCTTACAAATTTTTGTCCCATTTCGCAAGTCAACATCAATTTGGACACTGTTCTGTACAGATAGTTTGTGGATTGCATCTTGAGTTGCAACACGAAGCAAACCCATAGACTTGATCTCATCAATACCATGGCTTGGGAGAAGATTATCCGGATCTGGCAAGAGATAACGCATCATATTCTGAAGTAAGTCTTCTCCTCCAATAGGACTTCCTGCTAATGCTTTTATCTGTGAAACTCCTCCTGCCGTAGCACTCACAGCTACATCGCAGTACCCTGCACCCAAGTTGAAAATAAGTGCAATCTTCTCACTTCCACTGCCCATATTATCTTGTGCAGTCTGTTGCTGCTGTTGCGCATATAACAATGCCACAGCAGTTGGTTCAGGCATCAATCTGAGGACATGAAGGCCTGCCATGGCACAAGCTCGTTCAATTCGTGTAAGTTGGAAGCGACTAAATGAGACTGGGATGCTCAGTACAACATTTCTTATGGGCCGCTTCAACTGAATTTCAGCTAGAGCTCTTAATTCCACCAAAAATATTGCAAGAACTTCTTCAGGAGTAGTGGATCTCCACACATTGTTAACTAAGGCAGCAATAAATGGGCGAACACCAATGTCCAAAGTTTGTACTAAAAACGGAAGACTTTTGCTCGCATGAACAACTGGATCAGTGTCAACTCTGCCAATTAGGCGTTTCATGTTGAAAATTGCAGCTCCAGATAACATATCATGCTCATGAGAGAGTTGATTGCTGACTCCACCTGAAGGGACTTCATCCTTGAAGGTGACATATGACCTCATAATTTTCTGGTTTCTTGTGTTCTTAAGAAGCTCTACTTGGGAGCCATTCCAGAATGCAACACTGCATTGTGATGTACCTAAGTCAATTCCAATTGCAATTTCTGGAAAAGCAGAGGAAGATTTCTCTTCTGCTGTGGTTTCACCATCAGATGCCACAGTATATGCTGGTTCAGCCATCCCTGCATTAGATAAATTCATGAGTATGAAGAAATTTTCAACAAACAGAGTATAACTGACAATGCAATAAGCATAGCAAGATACAAAATCAAAGTTGAGAATGGGATCTCCAATTAGAACTTATATGATTATTGGTCAAAGAAGAAATTAAAATGCTATTTTTATCTTAAATTAGTAGTGAACTTCTTTCGGACTAGCCTAGTTAATTTTGCAATGAGGATATAGTCTTGAGGTGACCTAGACTATAGCTTTAACCCATAAGATGGATTAATCCAAATTCAAGCACGCTTTTAACTTTTCTACAATTGAATTTTGTTAAAAACTTGACGTAACATTTCTCTTCAAGCATGAAATTGTAGAAAACAAAGTTAAACTCATACCAGGAAATTGACATATTATCTCCATCTCCCGAGTCCCAACACTTCACTTTGAAAGTTTAAACTACTTTGTCTATTTCCATTGTAATCTGCCAAGTTCAAGTTACATACCTGTTACTGCTTTTTTTTTGCACTACCAAATGTTATAAAGGTTAGTCTTAACCTCTATACAGCTAAAGCTGCGTCCTAAGTCTCCCAAGCTAGTTTCATTAGATAAACCCTGCTTACAACTTACAGTCTTTAAATAATTAAAAAACTGCAAGAATTAATCTATGGCCAAGAAACTGCTAAAGTATTTCCACGCAAATAATCAAGTCTTCCAATTATTCCTAAATAGTAATGGTGCTTAAAACACTCCCAAAACCATACAAGCTAAAGTGCTAAAATCTAGAGGCCTCTCTGCATTACGAAGAGTAAATAAATAAATGATAGTTGATGCAGGTTTTTCTACAAACATCTGCAGGGTGCTTTTAGCTCCAAAACGAACAGTATTAACGTGCCAGAGGAAACCAACAAGATGAGATGGCACTGTCACTCTATTTGTACCTTTTGATATTAGATAACACCAAAACGAAGTGAATTCCAAACCATCTCAGAGTTGCTTTAGATTTTCAAGTACTCATTCAACTTATCAAACGAGGCAGACAGGCTAATATAGATGCCATTTCAAAGAATAACCAGTAAACTTCACAATCAACTCAGTTAAGCAGATAAGTAACCAATTCTTCTAAAGCAGAACACTAATTAAAGATCCAAACTTTCCAGATATTTGTACCCAAATCTACGAATATAAAAAAAAAGATGCCAGTTCAAAGAAGATAGCAAAACTCGCATTTCAGAATTACAATTCAACCACGCGTTATTAACAAGAAGTTCCCATCCGAAGAACGGAAAGAAAAAAAAGGCAGTCCCAGTTGCAAAATTGATGATCAACGTCTTGGGGTATTACCATTAACTCAATACATGAAAGAAAAACAACAAACAATAAACTTGATGCATTGATTAAGCAAGCAACGAGGAAAGAAAGAAACAAAAAGCAAATGAAGTATGCACTTTAACGGAAAGCTAAATGTAGTAAACGAAAATGTTGAAACAGAGCATTCGAGACTAACCGCTACGGAGTGTAGAGAGAGAGAGAGAGAGAGACACAGAAGCGAAATTATAAGAGAGAACAAAGCACAAGAAAGCTGCAGAGCAGAGACTAGAAGATGCCAGAGCTTTTCGGTTCCACCTGCAGAAGGAACACCCACCACGCTCAAACTAATAGTAAAGGCGCTCTATTTCTAGAGTTTCCTAGAGGCACTCTTGTTTTCACTTTTATCCTATTTGTATAAAATATTTTTCAATAGCATAGCGTCATGTAATTATAAATAAATAATTCTTTTAGGAAATCGTAACTTTTTTATTTATGACTTTTAATTTAAAGGGTTTCCGAAACTTGATACATATTTTGATTGACTTTCAATGGGCAAAAAAATCTGAAAAATGTATCTCAACATAACATAAAATAGTGTATTTAAGGTTGTGTTTTGTTATGTGAAGTGCATGATAATTATTATTATTCCAAAGTCCAAACTGACAAAATCCGTATTTTGCGGTGCTCACCAGAAGGCTCGAGAAGAAAGAGCTAAGTGCAATTTAAGACGCAAAAATGCTTCAAGACTGAAAAAGTGTTATGTCACGAAATATTTGCATACAACTTAGTTGGGCTTGAATGGGCTCAGTTTGTTTTTAAAGAGCCCGTTGGCTCGGCCCCAACCGTGATTCCAGAGATAACCAATAGCCCTTCATTTCTTTTAGCTGATGAAGCGTTAAAGAAAACAAGAGTTCACTTGCTGAAAGTGTGGTTACAGTTGGGGCGGCACGCATATATAGACTTCGACAGAACAACAATTAAATAGAGGCAAGTATATTTACTTCACATCGTACTCTACTCTTTGTTTTATTTAATCCACTGCCGTTGGCTTTACATTTCACTTACTCTCCATATTCATCCAATCATATACGTTTTTAAATCACAAAATGACTTAAGACATCGAAAATTTGTATGTCCCGTCTGTTATTAATTACTATCTTTGCTCTAATTGATCGATTAACCTATTTATTCTATTTAATTTGCTTCTTGTTATCTAGTAGATCGTGCTAACAAAATATTGTGATTTCCGCAGGTAAAGACAGTGTAGTCGGCAAAAATTAATATCCCATATATGCCAAGGCGCCCTCGATAAATGGAAACTGTAGTGCAGTTGTAGTAACCTCCACTTCCAAATCACAACCATGGCTGCTGCATCCAAAAGTATCATCTTCATCTTTCTCCTTCAAACAATCTTCACTATTCCCAGCCACCAGCACCATCCACTGGACTCTCTAAACCCAACAGAGTTCACTCAAATCCAAAGCTTTGTCACCAAAGCATACCCTACTTCAAAACACAACTTAACTTTTCAATACGTTGGCTTAGAAGAACCAAGCAAACCACTAATTCTCTCATGGCTCAAAGACAACGTCACCACAAGGCCACCTCGCCAAGCCTTCGTTATTGCACGTATAGACCATGAATCCCATGAAATCATCGTAGACTTATCGCAGCAGGCTATAATATCCGATCAAATTTACGATGGTTATGGTTACCCTATGCTTTCTGGCGAGGACCAAGCTCATGCAAACAAGTTGGCGTTCACTTACACGCCATTTGCGTCGTCGATTCGAAAGAGAGGACTGAAGCTTGAAGAGGTGGTGTGTCAGAGCTTCAGTGTAGGGTGGTATGGAGAGAAGAGGAAGAGTAAAAGGATGGTTAAGGTTATGTGTTACTATTTGGAAGGGACTGTGAATTTGTATATGAGGCCAATTGAGGGAATCACCATCACTGTTGATATTGAAGAGATGAAGATCATTGCGTTTCGCGATAGAGTTGTTGTCCCTGTGCCGAAGGCTGACGGGACTGAGTTCAGAGAATCGGAGTTAAAGCCACCTTTTAGGCAAAGTTTGAAGGGGATTACAGTGGTTCAACCGGATGGCCCAAGTTTCACACTTGATGGGCATTTGATTAGGTAATCATGAGTTCTCTGCAACTTAAATAACAAAATTATGTGACCAAAATATTGTTGAATAATACAATAAATATTCATCTAGATATGGCCAAAATGTTGCGAAGTATATCAATTCTTAACATAGGAATTTTGCGTATGAAACGGCCGGAAACATTTAGGATTCATTTAAAAAAATTACTTAATTAACGATGTTATCTATAATTAATTCTTCAATGTGGATTTACACGGTTAAAAATTTTATATACTTCTACAACTTACATGTGTGACTGACTATTGCTGCATGCCTGGCTTTGTAGTAATTAAAAATTAATTAAAAATAATGGCCGGCATATATAGTTGTAGGTGGGTGGTGATTAACAATGTGTCTCGACCACACGATAGATATGATAGGAATTATATCTAATGATGCTTGCTAATTATAATGAATTGAAGATGATGAACAAGGATGGATAGGATGCCATTGAATCCGATTACGACATCGATGGCTATTAAGGTACGTTAGTAGGGTTGGTTGACGAGACTTATGGCCAGCTAGCTAGTTAAAAATTCATCTTCAAAATTAATACTGGATCATGTTTCTAATTGGGATATATGTCATTTGAAGGAGAAAAATTTGCATGAAATTAACCATTATTATGGGCACGACTTCTTGTTGAATTGAGCTTTATCAAATCTTAAGCTTATAGCCTTGCATTTATACTGGTTTTCTGTCTTTAACGTTTTAGCTAGGTATATATTTTTTAACGATGAATACAATTATTCTTGTTAATTGTTGACATTAGGTGGGCCGACTGGGAATTTCATCTAAGCTTTGACGCTCGAGCAGGAATGATTATATCACTGGCATCAATGTACGACCCAGAGAAGCAAGAGGCTCGTCAAGTAATGTACAAAGGTCATGTATCGGAGCTCTTCGTGCCATACATGGATCTAACAAACGAGTGGCACTATAGAACATTCTTTGATGGGGGTGAATACGGGTATGGTTTATGCACAATGCCGCTTGAACCTCTCAGGGACTGCCCACCCAATGCAGTCTTCTTGGACGCATACCTTGCCGGGCCAGATGGGTCGCCCCTCAAGTTGCCTAATGCTTTTTGCATCTTTGAACGCTATGCCGGAGACGTCATGTGGCGCCATACAGAAATTGGTATTCCAGGCAAACTGGTATAGCCTGATAAGCTCTAAATTAATTAATTCATACAATTTCATAAATCGTGTTTCAGTTGTTCATAATCGAAATGAATAGCAGAGTGTTATTGCAGGTTAGAGAGGTTAGGCCAGAGATAAGCTTAGTGGTGAGGACGGTGTCAACTGTGGGCAACTATGACTACATCAACGATTGGGAATTCATGCAAAGTGGATCCATTAAAATAACGGTAAAATTTTCGAGCTAAAAATCTTATTTTGTTTGTTTTCATATTTAGAAAATATTTTTTTTTAAAAAATCATATTTACAAATAGATTTTAAACAATATCGATCATATAATATTTTAAAATAAAAAAATCATAAATCATCAATAAGTTTTTATTCAATTAACTTTGAAAACAAAGACGTCACAAAATATGAAAAAACAAACACACAAAGTTAAGTAGTATAATGCAACATTTAATTTGATTTGATATTAAATATTATGAACTTGATTTTATCTATATGATGCCGGGTGATTTTGTGCCCAATGATGTATTTCTCGTACAGGTTGGTCTAACGGGAATGCTGGAAGTGAGGGGAACAAGATACATTCACAAAGACCAAATGGGAGAGGACGTTTACGGTACATTGCTGGCAGCAAATACAATTGGTGTGCATCATGATCACTTCCTCAACTACCGTCTCGATCTTGACGTGGACGGTGGTGCCAACTCCTTCGTCAAGTCCAAACTACAAACCGTCAAAGCGAGTGATCGTACGTCGCCCAGAAAGAGCTACTGGAAGGTTGAACGTCAGACGGCTAAGACGGAGTCTGATGCGAGGATCAAGCTTGGGTCAGTCTCAGACACAGCTGATTTGCTCTTTGTAAATCCAAATAAGAAGACCAAAATAGGTAACCTTGTTGGTTACCGTCTGATCCCAGAGGCTGTGACGGGTCCCCTTCTGTCGGGCGATGATTATCCGCAAATCAGGGCGGCGTTCACTAATTACAACGTGTGGGTCACAGCATATAACAAGTCTGAGAAATGGGCTGGAGGCCTGTACACTGATCAAAGCCACGGGGATGACACCTTGGCCGTATGGAGCAATAGGTAATTAAATCCAATTATGACCAGTTCAATTTTCGGTAAATCATAATATAATTTAAATTAAATTTGGAAAGTTTTCTGTTAAATTAATTAATGCAGGAACAGATGCATAGAAAATCAGGACATAGTGTTATGGTACACGTTGGGATTCCATCATGTGCCTTATCAAGAAGATTTTCCTGTGATGCCAACATTGAAGAGTGGGTTCGAGCTGCGGCCTTCGAATTTCTTTGAAAGCAATGCAGTTCTCAAAGTTAAAACCCCTAAAGACGTCTCTGTCCTAATTGGTCCACATGACGGCTAATAAATACATAGTGAACGAGACAACAAGTTGCTAGAGGCTTGCAAATATAAACAGCATGTCATGTATATTAAAATTATTAAAATCACTGCTCATTTTTTCTACGACAGTGCAGTTGAAAGTGCTAGACCTTACAGATTAGCTATGAACGGGGAATATCACTGTTAACAATTGTATGTCCCTGATATTGGTTGTTGTGACATAAAATTGAACCTTAATTAAATCTAATAAAGTATGTCTATTACTCAAGTCTATTACTCAAACCTGCTCTTTAGGTCTCACAATGATCCCTTATGATGCCTATATAAACTCTCCGAATTTTTACTCAAGGTGTGCACATTTTTTTAAACTCTTTATCTCTCTAAATTTCCTTTACCTTTGAGAGCTTCTCTCTCTAGAAAATATTCTTATAAAATTCTGGTGTGCCGGAAACTAACTTGGGCGTCAGAGGGTTTTTGCCGGCACTCTTGACTGTTTCTTTGTTCTCAGGATTGGATCTGACGTACAACTTAAGCTTCAATCCGCTTTTCGGTCATCTGGAAATCGTGCACACTACAACATTCAAAACCTTTTACGGCGGGCCAAAACTGCTGTAAAAACATTTTTACGGCGGTTCTACGGCGGTTCAAGCCCGCCGTAGAAACAACGGCAGTAAAAGATTTTACGGCAGTTTTGGCACGCTGCAAAATTTCTTTTACGGCGGTTTTCGTGTTTGACGTAAAAATGCACGACGAAGTGCCACGTGTGTATAAGAGGACCTTTTACGGCGGTTTTATAACCGCCGTAAATTTGCGTCGAACTTAAAACAGCCGTAAATAAATGGTAACCGCCGTAAAAAGTAGCAAGTAAAACGATGTCGTTTTGATTGGGTGTATTTACGGCGGTTCTTGAACCGCCGTAAATGTGCAATAAACCGCCGTAAAATACTTTTGTAAAACGATGTAGTTTTAAACATTTGGTTTTTACGGCGGACGTCTAAACCGCCGTAAAAGGTCATTTTTGAAAAAAAAAACCGATTCTGTTTTTATGTTATTTCCTGTTTCCAGATTCAACAACCTGTCTCAAAACAAATATATATTGTGATAAATATCTTCCATCATTCCATCAATATAACAATCTCAAATCAAATATCAATTTTTGTCACATAAAATGATTAATTACAATTTAAGAAAACCAAACATAACTCAATCATCATCCATACAGTCCATCATTATATAATAAATATAATGTCAAACAACTCAATTATATACATCAACAACCTCGACATAACTCAACATCTGAGAAGTAAACTGTAAAACTTGACAAACAACCTGCAAGAATAATTTGTAACCAAGATTATAATCTTTAAGTAACATTATGAATCTTAAAACAAATTGTATATTTTTATTTATATACCTATTCGTTCCCGTGGTTTGAATCAAGATCGTTTGTTCCATGACTATCATACTGGAAACGAGTATGATGTCCACTTGAAGCATCTGGGACCTATTTATAAAAAAAAAAATGAAACATAAGTTAAAAATATGAGTCAACTGAAACTACATTTTCAACTTGAAAGATAAGTAAATACCGGTCTTGTAGCTCGCCGCTCTGCAAATTCTGGAAACCTCTCCTGCAGGAAGGAAACGACTTCATCATACATCATTTTCATATTGTTGTGATCTTGCTTCAAGTTGTTGTGTGCTTCATTCAAGTTTCTGTGTGCTTCCTTCAAGCTGTTGTGTTCTTGCTGCAAACTACCCAACTCTTCCCTCAAGTGAATATCAGATGAGCTGGTGTCTTGAACATCAGTCGGAGATGGACCAAAGCCATATGTCCGAGCATAACCACGATGATCAGGTCCCATTACATTGCCAAATACTTCTTCTCTCAGTTGTTGAGTTTGTTGGTCTTGTGGAAACTGAGACAAACCTTCATTGAATTGGCTCTGTACCATAATGAAAAGAAATAACAACTTAATAATGACAATGTATTAAGCAAAAATTAATTTTTAAATAGTGGATGAATAATTAAGTTCAAAAGATCAAAGAACTTACAATTATTTCTGCACTTTCATCATCACCTACTTCCCCATTACTTTTTGTTCTTGTCTTCACGAAGACACTAATGCGATCAGTTTGCTCTCCATTTCTTATCATCTAAACAAAAAAATATCAGAACTACAATAATACAACTACTAAAAGAGAGTAGAAGCAGATAACAAACAATTAAAAAGCGTGTAAACAAACAAGTGTAACTTACCTCTTCTCGTTTTTGGGCAAATGACGTGCGACCTGTTCGATGAAGTGCAACCTGTTGTGCTCGATTTACCTTATTCTTCTCTGCAGCTTCATGTAATATAAACAATATTAACATATATATAATATGACTTGCAATATGAACAAAACAAAAAAACAAATCTACACTTTTTTAGTTATGTTAGGCATATACTTTGGCTTGTTCTATTCCCCAATAAGCTACAAGAATCGGCCACTGATCTGGCTAAAATCTAAGAGGAGTGAATTGCAACCTGTCCTCATCCGTATCATATTTCTTGTAGTACTCCCTCTTTACACGAGCTTTCCAATCTCGCCAAAGGTTCCCAATATGTTGTAAACAATGAGGTCTATACTCATCGGGAACATCTGTATTATCCTGCAAGAACAAATTGCAATAGATTAATGGAGATACAAATACATATACATGTAAAGTATGAATTTATTAAAAATGAATTACCTTCACTTCTTTCCAGATGGCATCCAAAAGATGTGGTGGCATATTTTGCCACCGAGGACAAGTCAATGGAGCCATGTTGCCATTTTTTGCTATGATTCCAAGTTGGGTGGTCAATTTGTCTTTGTTTGTGTTTATTGGTTGCCATTGAGAGTTAAATTGAATGTGCAACCTCTGGCCTGTACCCCACTCACGAACAGTATGTGCTACTCCACGTCCTTTGACAACACCCGATGTACCACCTGTATCTATAAAAAGATATAATAACAAATGTTTAATCAACTTTAAATTGAAAAGAATTTAACGTAAAACTAAACTCGTTGATGTACCTCCATCATTCGACTGACTGTGGGAAGACGCTGCCGACTGTCGTCGAGATTCTGCTTCCCGTTGTATTATACTCTCCATAGAGGTGTCCCTCGGTCTTTTCGGCGGCATGGTGACCTTTTTGGAAAACATTCACATTCATAAAATTCTAAGATCTTTCCTTAAGTTCCATAATAATTATCGTATGCATATAATAAAAAAATAGTTTGAACATCCAGTTCAACTGAACAAAATACATATTTCATTCTCAAAAAATAATAGTTACACGAAGACAAGAGGAAATCACATAAATGCAGAAAACAATAATGTTCCCCAAATACAAGCAAGATAAAGAATCACATAATCAATAATAACAACTAAGTAAAGGTACTATCAATCAACATATAAATTAATTATTTTATTTTAAAATTTTATATACACACACACACACAAATTAATCCTATTTTTTATAAGCTATCAATCAACTTCTCTATTCTTCTCTTTTTTGTGGGCATTAGTGGGCTGGTTGCTTTAATTTCTTTTCTTAGTATGGACTGGTTGCGTACTTCTTTGTTTAGCGGGCTGGTTCTCTATTCTTTTCTTTTTTTTGGGCATTAGTGGGCTGGTTTGCTTTAATTTCTTTTCTTACTGTGAGCTGGTTTGGTAATTCTTTGTGTAGCGGCTTGTTCTCTATTCTTTTCTTTTTGTGGGCATTAGTGGGCTGGTTTGCCTTAATTTCTTTTCTTAGTGTGGGATTGTTTGATTCTTCTTTGTGTAGCGGGCTAGTTCTCTATTCTTTTGTTTTTTTGGGCATTAGTGGGCTGGTTTGCTTTAATTTCTTTTCTTAGTGTGGGATGGTTTGGTTCTTCTTAGTGTAGCGGACTGGTTCCCTATTCTTTTCTTTTTTTGGACATTAATAGGTTGGTTTGCTCTAATTTCTTTTCTTAATGTGGGCTGGTTTGATACTTCTTTGTATATTAGGTTGGTTTTCTTTTTCTTGTTTCCTTTGCTTGGTCTGGGCTACTTTAGTTAATATAGGTGTAGTGGCTTGCTTGGGTTTTTTTTCTCTAATTCTGTTTTCGGTCAAGTGAGCTGGACCGGTGTTGTTCATGGGAATGTGAGCTGCTGTGGCTAATTTAGTCATGGGTAAGTGGGCTGATTTTGGATCAAAACACAAACACAAACAATAAAATGGTACATGTTCCACCAACCTAAAAAATTATTAACGACTAAAGAATAATAAGCAAAGCAACTTCTCCAATTAATAACAATTACAGTATAAATGCAGTGAACCTTGAAATGCATACCAGATGCGTGAAGCAGTGTATCCAATGCCAATGAGTCCCAAAGATCCAAAAATAAAAGAAAATGGAAACAAGTCAGCAGATAGACTATGGAAGTACCTTTGCTTGTTTAGAGAATGAAAGATGCTATTTGTTGTGTAGCGTTAGGGTTAGTGCAGAAATGAGCACTTAGTACAGGAAAAGAGGTAAGTTTAATACCACACTTAAAGATTGAGGATCATATTATTGTTGTCCATCCAAAGACCACTTTATCATTAATTATTATAACGTTTTCATTGTAAAGAAAATAAGTTTGTTTTTCTCAAATAATATTGAAAACAAAGCAAACAGAATTTTCAGATAAATAAAAATAACAGATTTTTTTTAAGTATTTAAAATACAAATAATTTATTTATAATTATTTTCATTGGATTATGTCTGTAGCATTATTTTATTCTAAGGCCGTTGTCAAATTAACGTATGATAAAAGTTGAAGGAATGTGCATGACAGGAGGAAGATGACATGAGTAATAGGTTTTGCATGACAGTACAATTTTGTCCTTGTCAAATTGATGGATGGAGGCTAATTAGTTTGGAGGTGGAGTTCAAATAGCATCAGTCTTGGAAAGTTAAAAATGATTATCAGCCTAGTTTGGATGGAAAAAAATAATTATATATTCTTTTGAACACGCGGCGTGAAACTTTACAGCATTCAATAACTTTTCAAGGATTTATATTTCATTGATTCAGTATTGAAGTTAAATTATATATGCATGCACACACACACACACACACACACACACACACACACACACACAAACACAAAAGCACAATAACTTGTTAAAGAAAACCTCACAAACTGTATTTTTTTTTCTATTTACAGGAAAAAATAAAAGCTTTAATTTACCATGAGTTGCTACAATCTCCAGTTTAAATTATGGATGTGAGTGCATGTAATTTTGTACTTTTTTCACCTAGAATCTAACATATGCAGGCCATAAAGGATTGTAACAAGCATGAAAACATTTATGAGCAAGTATATCAAGTCGTAAACTAATAAGGTAACACAATAGTGCAGTTTAGTCAAAATTTTTATGTAAGCTCTGGTATCAATGTGTAGTCCTGTCTAGTATCAACAATTAAAAATAACAATAAGAACAAAAATTACATCAAAAATTCACATGCTGTTGGAAATTATCTATATTTAAACTCTTGTATCAAATTATCCAACATAAAAATAGTTCAAATGGAAACTGTTCATTCATTTCCAATTTCAATAAAAATGGAGAAAAAACACACACATACAAAAGTTGAACAGAATCTAAATGGTAGTAGTTTAAACTGTTCATTCATTTCCAATTTCATTCAAAACAAAAACAAATTCCAAACAAAAACATTTGAGAAAAGAAATGAATACATCACTACAAACATCTCCTTACTATTATCTGACTTCCTCCAATTCATCACTACAAACCACTCCATACCCAATTGCACAACCAATCCATACCCAATCGGACAATCATCACTACAACCGATCCACACCCACAGTCCAAAGAATCAATCTCCAATCGGCAAAAATACCACAAAAATCAACCAACAACTTACAGCACAACACACCAGAAATCGCTCAGCAAATCAAAAATTCCAATACCAAACAACACATTACCTATCACCGGCGCTCTGTCACGAAGAAGGATCTGCCACACAGAAGCGACGACGGATGGTGAATTTGGTGATAGAGAGAGAGACGGATGGAGACCGAGATGGAAAACGGCTCTATCACACAGAATCGACGGTGGCTTCATTCCCAGCTGCAGGAGAAATGGAGGCAGCAGCGGCAGGGTGGGGGGCCGATTTTGCTCTACACAAACTCGCGGAGGGAGACCGAGACGCGGGGGAGGAGATCGAGAGGAAATCACGGTGAAATCGGTTACATGCGGGGGAAATACGCAGAGGGAGACAGCGGCAGAGAAAATCGCAAAGGGAGACCGACGCGCGGTGCAGACCGAGAGGAAATCGCAGGTTCTACGGCGGTTACAAGCGGGGGAAATGGCGAGAACAGCAGCGGCAGGGGGGAGGGCGGCGATTTCGCTGAAGAGAGACACGCGAAGGGGGGGGATTTCGCCGCAGAGAACTATGGGGAGGGAGGAAATCGAAGGAATCGCATGCAATTGGATTTAGGGTTCCATTTGGGAAATTTTAAAATCTTTCTACGGCGGTTTTATAAACCGCCGTAGAACCCGGTTTCCGAAACACGTCTACGGCGGTTTTTAAAAACCGCCGCAGAAGGGCGCATTATATGCCCCCCTCCCGTGTAGTGGCATCAATAGTTGGCACCTTATATGGGAACGACAATCTAAGCCTCCTTAATTGCTATTCTTATCCAAACATAATCACACATATCATGAGTCACACATCCCAACACTCAACCTCCCAAGAGGTTGACGAAGAAATTAAGGTAGAAGCCCCTCCCCGATGCCAAAGGATAGTTGATACTGGAAGAGCTTTAGTAATATCCTCTAGGATGACCCCTAACCCTAGGCAGCCCCGACTTCCGCCTAGAAAATCGAAGAAAGACAAGACGAGTCGATTTACTACCATAGAGCACATCATGCAGAACTTTGGTAAACAGATGAACCGTATGGTGACCATGGTTAACCAAGCTTTTGGACAGAGTACTCAACAGGCTGGAAATGCTGTTGGAAACACCTTGAGGAATGCTATGATAATAGCTAATATCCCTACTGATGTGGGTGGACATATTAACCTGGTCGCCCAGACCATTGGATTACCTCTCTGGTCATCCAACCAAATCTTTCCTATCTTGTTATTCAGGGAGGGGATGGTCGCCCAATGATTCCCTTTCCTCCACCGGTCATATCTAAACAATAGTTGGCAACAGTAAACCTTCGTCACTCTTTAAACAAAAAGCATCATAAAAGCATCATATAAGTGTCGAGCATGGATCAAGAGGAAGTAATGTTGATCAACTAGCCCATTCTTATCATGGTCTTTACGCTCCAAGGGGTAACTTCCAGTCAAAAAGAAATTGCCGAAACTCACCACCTAGAAGTAAGGATCATCACCTAGATTTTATTCCAATGGATATCTCAGAAGAAGAAACATCAAATAGTCATTATGCGGAGTTCAAGCGAGAAATGGATGAAAAAATTCATAAACTGGAGAAGTTGATTAAGCGTTCAAGAGGAGAAGAGGGTGGTCGTCCACAATGGGAGTCACCCTTTGCTGAAGATATTCTTAGGGAAAGATACCCGTACAGATTTCAGATTCCACAACTTGAACTTTATCAAGGGATGACTGACCCCTGAGAGCATTTAGACTCTTTTATATCTCATATGGGGATACAAGGAGTCTTAGGGGGAATAATGTATAAAACTTTCTCTCTTACCCTTGGAGGATCAGCGAAGCAATGGTATAAGAGGTTACCAGCCTTATCCATCTCCAGCTTTGATGAGCTTGCTCGTAGTTTTCTCACACACTTTAGCAATATGAAAGCGAGAAGACGATAAGCACAGAGCCTTCTTTCAATCAAGCAGGGTCATAATGAATTGCTCTGTGCATTTGTGGATAGGTACCAGCGAAAGGTCACTCAAGTGGACCAATTTAATGATGGTTATGCTATGCAAGGTTTGGTCCAAAGAATCAAAGGGGAGCGCCCTCTAGCATGAGAATTCTCTGTTAACCTCTCGCACACGTACCAATAAGCATTGGCAACGGTTTTTAGCCACGTTGATGTAGAAGAAATTTATCAAGCAAATTACCCTGGGAAGACTCTAATGATGCCTAATTCCTCACGTATAGATAGACGATCATATAACAATCATAAGAGAGAAAATCACGATAGAAATCAGAGGTCAACCTCGGACCGAAGCTGAGTGCGAGATACATTTAGAAATGATCGTCTCTTATTGTAAAGGTCATCCACCCAACCCCATCAAGAGCATCATGATCGATCTAAGGAAGAGCACCGTACTTTCACACTACTTAACATGACAAGCAAGATCTCTTAAAAGAAATCAAAGATAAGGGACTACTGAAAGAACCTACTCCTTTACGGTTGAATCTAATAAGCAAGAGACAAGAGAAAGTTTTGTCATTTTCATCGGGCTTATGGTTATAACACTGTAGATTGCTTTGAACTTAGGAAACAAATTGATGGTCTTATCAAGGATGGCCAACTACAATAATACATTTATCGCTCCCCCAACTCATCTAGCAAAAATGACAAAGGAAAGAACCATTAGAAGAAGTAGCCACGATTTTTGGGGGAGTAATGGCTAGTTCACGTATCCAAGCTCGAAGGCACCTGGCTAGGCAGGCAAGATATGACCTCCCTCACCATGAAGTCAACTTGATGGCTTCCTCCACCAATGCTAGGGATCATGATGTTATCTCTTTTTCATCTCAAGATGCTCAGGGCATTCATCATCCTCATTGTGATACCTTGGTCCTTACAATAATCGTAGCTAATAAAAGGTTAAAAAGAGTATTGGTTGACAATGGGAGCTTGGTTGACATAATGTCATTAGATGCATTTGATCGACTAGGTCTTAATCATAGAGATATGAGAGGAATCCAAACTTCTCTAATGGGATTCGCTAGAGGAAAGGTTATTCTCGAAGGAGTAATTTCATTACTTGTGACCTTGGGAGAAGGCTCCCTACAGACAACCAAGATGGTAAATTTTCTCGTGGTAGATCATCAGGGTGTTTATAACGCTATTCTTAGATGACCATCACTTTATGACTTTAAAGCAGTGATGGGTGTCTATCATAATATCTTGAAGTTTCCAACATCGGGGATAACAGAAGTTAGAGGTGAACAACGAACCTCTTGAGAATGCTACAACATGGTTTTCAAGGAAAAGGCGCATAAGTTAGTAATGCTTTGAGGAGAACTTTCGAGGGGATGAAAAGTTTAGATCCATGAGACCCTATGAAAGGGGAAGCTGCAGTTCCAATGGAAGGAATGGATGATGTCTCTATCTATTTGGATAATCTAGAAAAGACGGTGAAGGTGAGTAAGAGTCTTCCTATACCAATCGAAGACAAATTGATTGGTTTTCTCTGAGAATACAGTGACATTTTTGCATGGTCAAATGAAGACATGCCAGGCATAGATCAAAGTATAGATGTTTATCGCCTTAATGTCAATCCTCAAGCTCAACCCATTAGATAAAAGAGGAGGTACCAAGCCTCAGAGCGTTCAGAGGCGATTGCCTTGGAAGTAGACAAGCTCTTGACAAGTGGAACCATTCGAGAGGTAAACTACCTTGAGTAGCTCTCCAATGTCATATTATTGAAAAAAGCCAATGAAAAATGGCGCGTCAGCATTGACTTCAAAGATTTGAACAAGCACTGCCCAAAAGATAATTTTCCATTACCCAGGATAGATCAAATAGTTGATGCCATAGTCGACCACCAATTGCTGAGCTTTATGGATGCTTATTCTGGTTATAACCAGATTCTAATATACTTGAACGACGAGAAAAAGACAGCCTTCATCACAGATAAAGGGTTGTATTGTTACCAAATGATGCCTTTTGGGCTGAAAAATGCTGGAGCAACCTATCAACAGTTAGTGAACTTCATGTTCGCTCCTTTCCTAGGAAAGACCATGAAAGTTTATGTTGACGACATGCTTACCAAGAGTATGGATTCTAGATTTCTTATAGACGACCTTTGAACAACTTTTGACATCCTTTGAAAACATAATATGAAGCTGAATCCTACCATATATGCTTTTGGGATGTCCTCTGGAAAGTTTTTAGGGTTTATTGTCACCCAAAGGGGAATGGAGGCCAATCCTGAGAAAATCCAAGCACTTCTGCAGCTTGAGTCCCCTAAAACACCAAAAGATATGCAAGTTTTTATTGGAAGAGTTGTCGCCTTGAATCTTTCATTTCAAGGGCGACCGACAAATGTCACCCCTTCTTTAAAGCTTTAAGAAAGTGTAAGCAATTTGGATGGACAAGTAAGTGTGAGAATGCTTTCCTATAGCTTAAGAGGTACTTAGGTTCTCCTCATTTCCTCTCCTCTCCAAACCAATTATGGGGGAACCATTCTTTCTCGATTTAGCATTCTCCGCATATACAGTTAGTACAGCTTTTATCTGTGAGGATTAGGAATCCAGAGGCCAATCTATTATATGAGTAAAGTTTTGACAGATGTTGAAGGTTGTACCCTCTTATGGAGCGGCTTGCTCTCGCTCTAGTTGTTGCTACACAAAAGTTTCGCCAATATTTTCAAGCATACACCGTTATGATGTCAACTGATCATCCTTTATGGTAGGTCCTCTACCGTCCAAAGCTTTCTGGAAGACTCATCAAATGGTCCATTGAGTTAGGATAGTTTGAAATACATTATATTAGAAGTCAATCTATCAAAGGATAAGCAGTCGTTAACTTCGTTGCAGAGTTTTCAAGCAGTGGATTTAAGGAGGATGAGGAGACTATGAAATCAAATGATCGACCAATGTCTATGGAAATGGATCCACAGAGGGCATGGGTCTTGTTCGTAGATGGGTCATCTAATAAGACTGGTAGCGGAGCTGACTTGATTTTGTCAACCCCAGATGGGGTAGAAGTTGTTATGGCTCTACGTTTTAATTTTAAAGCTACCAAAATGTCACAGAATATGAAGCTCTCATTGGAGGACTTAGGTTGACAGTTACTCTTAGAGTTGAAGAGATTGTCATTCATAGTGACTCCTAATTAGTGGTTAACCAAATCCGTGGAGACTATCAAACAAAAGGCTCTACCATGATGGCTTACTTGGATAGAGTTACCTTCTTTCTTCGTAGTTTTAAAAGTTTTAACATCAAAAGAGTTTCAAGTTTGGAGAATTCAAAGACTGATAGTTTAGCAAGAATTGCCTGTAGGGTAGACCCCCTTCTACCAAGACTGTCTCTCACATGGTAATCCTAAAGTCTTCTAGTATATCAAAGTATGAACTTTCACCAGAAAAAAAACAATGGTTATAAACGGTAACCTATGTTAGATGGATCTCATTATTAAATTCCTAGAGATAGGGGAACTCCTAGTTGACTGAAATGTGGCAATCATACACCATAGTTAATGTAGTTCTCTACAAAAGAGGGTTTAGCCTTTTTCTTTTGAAATGTCTTTGCCTAGAAGAAGCTAGTTATGTCCTTAGTGAAATCCATGAAGGAATTCTGGTGGTCGATCTCTAGCTTATAAATGTATCAGGTAAGGATACTATTGGCTGACCATGAAGAAGGATGCTAAATCATTTTCAGTTAAGTGTGACAAGTGCAAAAAATGTGCTAATACTCCAAGGAAGGCCCCTGAGAACATGACGCCAATGGTGGCCTCATGGCCATTCACCCAATAGGGACTAGAACTTATTAGAACATTTCCAATGGGTAGAGGACATGTTAAATATGCTATTATTGCTATTGATTATTTCACTAAGTGGCGGAAGCTGAACCCCTCGCATCAATTACTAAAAAGAAGAGCACAGACTCTGTAAAGAGGTCAATTGTCTATAGGTTTGGTATCCCTCCCACCATCACTATAGACAATGGCAAGCAATTCAATAATTCAAATTTTAGAAACTTCTGTAAGAAGTTGAACATCTCTTTATGTTTTTCCTCTCCAGCTTAGCCTCAGGTAAACGGTTAGGTGGAGGCTGTTAATAAAACTATTAAACATCTCCTCAAGACTAAATTAGATGCTAGGAAAGGTGTATAGCCAAAAGAACTTCCATAAGTACTTGGGGCATACCGAACCACTACCCATACAGCAACATGAGCAAACCTATACTCTTTGGCATTTGACTCAGAAGCAGTCGTTCCCATTGAGATTGGTCTTTCATCACCTCGTATCGAAGGATATAGCGAAGAACTTAATCATGAAGCTTTTTGACTCAACTTGGATCTTCTTGAAAAGGAAAGAGATCTCACCAGTATAAAGTTGCTGCTTACCAAGAGAGGTTGCCCGACATTTTAACTTTAAGGTTAAATGCCGATCCTTCCAGGAGGGAGATCTTGTTTTGAGGCAAGTACTATAAAACACTTGAGATCCCACTGATGGAGCATTGGGACCTAATTGGGAGGGTCCTTATCGAGTCAAAGCAGTCATTTGACTAGGCACCTATAGACTGGTCACCATGGATGGGAGGTTGCTTCGTCATCCATGGAATATTGAGCACTTAAAGAATTATTATCTATAATCTCTTTATATAGTGATAACTCCCTCTAGGGACTTATGCATGTGTAATAACTCTCATAAGAAGACCTATATTTACTTAAAGAGATTATCAATAAAGTATTCGATTCATTATATTACAAATTGTTCATCCTTAAAGCTCATTTATGATCAACTTACAAGCATGCACATAAAATAAAAAGAGCAAAAAAGCATAAAACTAGAAAAAGTTTTAAGAGTTCTTATTATTTAAAAAAATTGGCAGAAGGTCGCCACCCATATAATCCAAGTAAGGTCGAATTATCACTTATATTGTTAAACTAAAACAAAAACAATAAAAGATAAAGTTAAGACTTAGAAAACCGCTCTGATATGATCATCCTATGTAGATAAGCATCTATCTAGCCGAGGGAACTCCTACTTCTTCTCATCATCTCCTTCTTAATCTGGAGATGATGAGGTAGATTCTCCTTACTTGGCTTCCCAGGCTGCTGTGTCCAATACTGACTTATAATCCTCATCTTTTAGTATGAATCAATGGAATTGTTCAGGATTTGAGTTCGCTGTCGGGATAGTCTCTACCACCAAGTTTAACTCTTCAGCTATATGAGACTGATCAATCTCTTTATAGTGATCATGAAACCATTTACGCACACCATTGACCCTATCAATATAAGAATGTTTCACTGCTTGTTGGTAAATATGACCTTTATGGAAGCGAGCGATTGCCTTCTCAATCCTATTCTGCTTAATAACAGTCCTCTCATGAAGTTCTTGACTGAGATCATTAGCCTTTTTGTGTTGAATAGCTGCCTCGTTCTTGGCTTCAAACAAGTCCACTTTTATTTTACCTATCTGTTTTTTTGTCTCTGCCATCTTTCTCTCTGTTTCAGTTAAATTGTCAAGGCAGACTTGATGTTTCCTAACCAATCAAAAACCTCAAAAGTGAGATGATTGACATCCTTTAAAAGATTGGTGTTAGTAGACTTTTCTTGAGCTAGGGGTCCTATCGCCTACAAAAGAAAGACATAGAGAGGAAAACAGATAAGGCATGTCTTTTAAAAGGTTAAAAAAAAAGTTAGTAAAACCCAACCTGAAGTATGATACCAATCTCGATAGCAATTGCATCAAAATATGCAAGTTTTACACTATCAAAAAAGACGTTGGTGGGCATGAAATGTGTAACACTTTGAGACAATTCATAAAGGTAGTCTCCGCATATTGAGCCACTCTGAAAACCTGCACTATCAAAGGTAAAATGCCTAGGTAGTTAAGAGGTTGGGGGTAACTTGCTTCCAGTGGGCTTTAAGACTATTACTTCAACCACAGGCTGAATGAAGACAGACTTATCAGGCACAGACTTTTCTATAGAAGTTTTCTTACGATCACTGGCTTTCCTCTTTAAAGGTCCAAGAGTTGGAGGACTTCCACTCTGCTTCTTCTTAGAAGGACTAGGCCTGTCATTCACAAAGGGTCTAAGAGGCATCTTGGCTTCAAGCTGGGAAAACTACTTCTTATTAGGATATAAAGGAAATAGACCTACACAAAGATAAAACTAATAAGAAAGTAAACATATGCATAATTAAATGAGGTAAGATCAAAAAGTAATCATTAAGGTTACCTTCCAGGAGTATTTGAGGTGACAAGCCAAGGCGGATTAGTTGCTCCTGATCAATGAGATCATTCACGTTCTTTGAACTGATGGGTAGCTTGAGCACCTCTTGTAAGTTGTTTTTTTTTCTTTTCAAGATAAAATCGGGGGTTTGGTCCAAGGAGCTGAAAAAAAAAAAGAAGTTAGTTGATCGAAATTTTCATAATGAAAATAAAGATGGTATCGTTATAATGGGGTATCATAAAGACCAAAATGTCTCCTCAACTGCTCGGCCTTTGGACGGGCACCCTCTTGGTACTTCCAACCGCCACCACACCAAAATTGTTTAAATTTCTATTCTTCTACATGGGAGGGAATGCCAAAAAGGCGATTAGGGTCATCCATCTTCCCTCATTGGGATATATAATAATAACCTATCTTCTCTCCGTTCGGTGGTTGAATGGCAAAAATATACTTAACGTGGTTGGTGGTAGGATCACCATATCTGCGCTTCTGAACAAACTTTGAAATGCTATCAGAATTCTCTATCCGTTGGCTGACAATTGGATAGGGGCAATGCCTATAGCATCGAGCACCCATCGAGCGTAATTATCAAAGGGCACTTGGAGACCAACTCTTAGTAATTCTAAGCTTAATCTAATGATACCTCATAATGGCTTGCTTCATCAGTCACCTTTTCTTGGAAAAAATAGAGTGATTGATTCTGGGATAAGGAAATGGACTCTATATATTTTTAATCGGTCACCCTGCAGCTGATTATCAATATAGTCGGCCTCCCACCAGTGTTTAACTTCAAGATCACTATCTGAGGTAGTAGAGGATGACCAGTCACTCTCCCCCTCAATATTTACCACATTGTGATTGACGGAATTATGTCCTAGCTCACGATCTTGACAAAAAAAGGTTTGATAAAACTCGTTAACTTCCCTACAGTTAGTCGCAGGATCCTTATTTCTTGTCAACTGGGTTTGATGACTTGGTTCCCCTCATAGCACTGTAACAGTCTTAATTCTAGCATCTGCACAATTAAAAAGGAGTCATTAGTCATCAAACCAAGTTTACTAAGGAAGGGAGGAGATGAGAGAAAGGAAATGTCGAGGGACTATGTTGAAACCTTTTTAAAATAGCCCTTGAAGAACTTTTTTCCACCTTTGAAAAATATCAAGCTAGTCCTTGATAAAAAAAATTTGATGGTGTACTTTGGAAGTTTTAAAAGTTTCAGTTAAGCCCCTAAGAGAGGTTTTAAATTCTGTAGAAAGACCCCTACAGCTTGGAAATTATATAAAAAACTAGTGGATGCATGCGCTTGCCAAAACGAACCCAGTCGCTCGCCCCTTGCGAGCTTGCTGCTCGCTCGCTCTCCCCTTACAACCTCGCCTCTCGCTATTCGCCCCTTGCGTGCTCGCCCTTCTCTCCTTGTATGCTCGTCGCTCGCCCCTAGGGTGCTTGCCCTTTGCCTCTTGCATGCTCGCCCCTTGCGTGCTCGCCCTTCTCTTCTTGCACACTCGGCACTCGGCTTTTCTTTTTACCTTCCTCACGTAGCGCTCACACTTTCACACTCCCCTAGCTGAAGAGACACACGTTATGGTAACCTCACCAATTGCTTCTCATTTTTCTAGTCTCCCTCATGCTTTTTCGCACCTATTGCCACTTTGATTGACTTGCAATTTAAAACGACCACTATCTCCATCGTGCCCAAAGCAATATGCACGTTCACAAGTCTGATAATATAGGGACTCTAGTAAGTTTCAACATGATAAAACATGCTTACGATAGCTAGTCACACACTCAAGTGCACTTAAGCACTATCCTGATTTGTTCACAACCATGGACAGCTCCATACACTACTATTCCTCGCTTGTCAGACTTGTCTATTAATGTTTTGCTATGCATCTACACTAGCACCAACAAAGAGAACACCACTATCTAATTCCTCCTACATTAGTCTTCCATATAATGCAACCTGTTCAACTGAATTCTAATAGACTTATCTAGTTTCACTTTGAATATGTCCAACTGATTAAAGCCAGTGTTGGTAAGCTTTCCTGGTTTGAAGTTTCAACATGATTCCATGTATTTTAATTCGCTTGGGTATGGTTCTAGAAGCTTCCCATAGGCTTACTATCTCACATATTATACACCACGTGCCATCTTAAATTCTACGTGCTCACAGTTTAAATTCTACGTGCCATCTTAAATTCGGTATGGTTCTAGAAGCTACCCGTTCTGCCATTACTGTGTATGAATGACTCCCGTCAAGGATGTTGAGGGAGTTGGAAGATGGTATAGGGAAGGCATAGACTTGGTCGAAGAATTCCATGCCAAGCATTACTTGGAAGTTGTCCATGGGGACGATGGAAAAATCAAGCTTTCCGTTCCATGTGCCAAGTTGTACCGAGGTTGCCTTGGATAGTCCCAATATTACCGTGGCGGGTGAGTTTACCGTCTTGATGGTACCTCCTTCATTGACATATCTGAGGCCCAACCGTTTGGCCTCGTCTTCGAAAATGAAGTTGTGCGTGGCTTTCATATCAAGCATCGCACGCACATCCTTGTCGTTGATGGTGGCACTCACATACATGAGACCCTTTTGCATCTGTGTGGGTCTCTTGAGTGTGCCAATTGTGCGGAGAGAACCCATCCCTGCTTGAGGCTCCTTATTTTGTACGCCCTCTTGTTGAGCAGTTAGGGCGTTGAGAGCCTTCCTCTTTGGGCAATCCCGCACCCAATGAGGACCATCACAAAAAAAGCAAGGACTTTTAGGTTTGGGGATATCGGACTTACCTTTGTTGCGTGTGTCACACTTGTCTCCCCTAGATGGTTTCCGTGCACCACCTTCCTTTTGGCCATTGTCCTTCTTGTAATTTTGCTCTCCCTCACTTTTTGCTTGGTTGGTCTTCCTCTTCTTAGATTGGGATGTGTAGTCAATGACGGACTCGGCCACAACTATGGCGTCATCAAGGTTCTGCACGCCGCGCTTCTCAAGCTCAACTCTCGCCCAATCTTTGAGTCCATCGAGGAAGTAGAAGAGAGAATCCTTCTCGGACATGTCCTCGATCTCGAGAATGATGGTGGTAAACTCTTTGATGTAGTCTCGAATCGTGCCATCTTGCTTCAAACGACGGAGGCGACCCCTTGCCTCCTTCGCAGCATTGCTAGGAGAGAAGTGCTTTTGAAGCTCTCTCTTGAAATCCTCCTATGTACGAAGGGATAAGATGCCTTTGCCCACGTTGCTATGCTTGTGACACCACCACAATTGGGCTGCATCTCGAAGGAATGTGGGTGCAATGCCGATCCTCAAAGCATCATCATTGACACGTTTGGCTTCGAAGTACTGCTCCAAGCCAAATAGGAAGTTCTCAACTTCCGTGGCGTTGCGAGGGCCATTGTACGTGGCAGGAGTAGGCACGTGCATGGTGCTTAGCCCACTTGGGTAAGAAGGGTTACCATGGTCATATTGATGCTTCTCCCATTCCGTGCGATATTCCTCCACTTCGTCACGGATTGCTCGCAACTCATGCTCCACAAAAGTCTGCAAGCCCACGAGCTCTCGTGTAAGGTTGTGCAACTCCTTCTCATAGGCGTTGCTAAATTCAAGGATGTTGGACTTCGCTGCTTGGGTGATCTCTTCATAATTTGTCTCTAAGCCTTTGAGACGATCGGTGAGGCCTTCAATTGCATTGTCCATCCTCGATAGAGCTTGCTCCAAGCTAGTAACACAAGGCTCTAAAGACTCCGAGGGTGGAGCTTTGGACTTACCTCATTTTCCTTGTGCACGTGGTTGAGGTTTCTCCTCTCGTCCATGAACTTGCTCCTTCATGGTCACTTCAAGGTCGGATACTATGCTTTTGTGCTCGAACTGTGCTCTGATACCAGCTGTCATGAGCTTAGAGGTATGCGCAGCACGCTCGTGCGACACTTAAACAACTTGACTCTAGAAGTTGCTAAGTAAGCCTTGATGCTAGTCTTCTCGCTCAAGGAGAAGGAAGGACCGTTGAGCCAAAGAGCCTGTAGGCAAAGAAGAGAAGAGATGGAGACAAGTAATGCTAAGCAAAAGAGCTTTGTATTAAAGTAGAGAGCTTTTCAATGCTTGAATGCTAGAATGTTTGTGGATTCTTGTGGATGCTTTACAAATGAGTTTGGAGGGGTTTATATAAGAACCATCTATCAAATAAATGGCCTAGATCTAATGCATCTAATGGTCCTAATTCATCCTTATCTAGATATGTACAAAAAATAGATAAGTACAAAAGAATATTCTTATATTATCCTATCTTGCTAGAAAATTCTGGAAGACGGGCTTGGACTTGCAACTTTCTAGAAGCCAGGCCAAGCCTTACACATAAATGGGCTCTCTAGCAAGTAAATTGGGCGGGTCGTAACAGAGCCCTACTCTCCAACACTTGTTATCCAAGATGGGAAAAGTGGAGAGTTAAGAAATTTTTAAGAGGTAAACCTTCTCAATATTCCTATTATATATGGCGCCTACTTAGGGTTTAAGCTACACTAAGCATACAGATATGATAAATTACATCTTTGGGCCTACCTGCTAATACATTTAAATTATGCTCCTAAATAATTTAATCACCCCTACGTCAACCTATTATTCGATTTGGGCCGGGGGGACTACTGTTATGACTATATAAATTTGGATCTTAGTTAAATCTAATAAAGTAAGCCCATTACTCGAGCCTGCTCTTTGGGTCCCATAATGACCCCTCCTAATGTCTGTATAAACTCTCCGAAGTTTTACTCAAGATATGCACATTTTTCTAAACTCTTTCTCTCTCTAAATTTCCTTTGCTTTTGAGAGCTTCTCTCTCTAGAAAATTCTTTTAGAAAATTTTAACGTGTCAAAAATTGACTTGGGTGTCAGAGTGTTTTTGTCGGCACCATCGTCGACACCCTTGACTATTTTCTTTGTTCTTAGGATTGGTTCTGACGTACAACTCAAGCTTCAACCCACTTTTCGACCATTTGAAAATCATGTATCAACATTGGTCAATGCTAAAACTGTAATTTGTTAAAATCTGGGGGAGATGGTATATGATATAGGAAAAATCTGAAACGAAGCAATATGGATCGACAACCAAAATCTCATGTGCGGAACTTGCTCCTTGTTTAACCTCATTTTAGTAGGAATAAGGACATGAAGACTTGGTTTGCCCACATTCTTGCCTCTCATTCAAGAATTCATCTACGTCAGGAAAAAGGATTTAGTAATTTTTTAGGGACATCTTACAAATATATCACTTTGTTATTGTTAAGAAGGGTTAAACATGTGAAATAAGTCGGTGATGACCTTGGGACGAGAGGACATTGACACAATTAGCTTTATCATCCATGTGCATTTTTGCCAAAAAATTACACATTACAAATGACGAAACTGAAATCACGATTGTATTACGACCCTCAAATCAATAGACAAAACAAAGGATGTAAAATTGATTAACTCATAAGCTCCAACAAGTAAATCACAGTAGCTGCACCTGCACATGCCTCTATGACAGGAAATTCTATTTCCTATTAAGAAAATGAAATAGGAAATTCCATTACCAATGGACAAATGAAATTCTATTTCCTACTACCAATGGACAAAATAAAGTATGTAGAATTGATTAACTTGAAAGCTCCAACAAGTAAATCATAAAAACTGCACCTGCATATGCCTCTATGCTAGGAAATTCTATTTCCTATTAAGAAAATGAATGGTTAAAATGAGCAATGCCTTTGATGTGATCAACTTAATTTAAATCTAGAACTAATACATCAATTATTATCCTCCGTATTATTTGGTTTCTTAGGATCTAGATACTAATATATTGCTCATCGGTTACAAAATAGGATTCCAAAAGAGTCCTAACTTCTTTCCCACTAGAATTACTTCAACCGAAAGGCACCTCAAAGGTAAATGACATCCAAATGTACTTTGATTGTGAATCCAAATTTAAATAACAACCAAATTTCATCTGAATTGTAAAGGGAAATTACATCCAAATTTATTAAGGATTGCTAGTCAATCCTAAAGGTAAATAACGGGCGGATTTAGATAACGTTTAGGGCTATTGTGCTTTTGGATTCTGCTACTAGCTATAGTTATTTTAGGGTTTGGTAAACATTTTGAGAACTGATTGTTCAAGAAGCTGCTACCTGAAGAATCTATTTTTGTATTAGATTGCAAAAGTAAGTAGGAGACTGATAGGTGTCTACTTATATATTACTTTCATATCAATTCGTCTATGTTTCTTTGCTATATTCCTTGGTATTTTTATGTTTTTGTGTGGTTTTTGATGCTTGTAGGAGTTTTGGAGGAACTTGCACAAAATTGGAGTAAAACCCTTCATTTTCACCTCTGCTAATCAACCAATTTCTCGAAGTTGATTGTATCGATATACAATCAACCGGATAACATGCTATATATCATTGAAAAGCTCTCAAAGCCTATTTTCTGGAGAAATTTACGGTTCACGAATTTATGTAGTGTACCGAAAGTTATGATAAAAATGGTATGAGAAGTGTATATTTGTAATTCCACATATCACTGTAGCATGTTATTAAATACAGGGCACTGTAGCAAGTTATTGTAGCAGAGTATATAAACATATTTTAGGTTTTATTTTGATAACTTGAAGAGGGGAGAACGTGGAGGAGGCTGCATCTTTGGATTTCTCTCATCTTTTAGAGTTCTTAAAGGAGATTGAAGACTTGGAAAGAGGAAGAACTACAAATCCAAAGAGATTTCATCAGATTTGCTAAGTTTTTCATTTCCCTTTCATTTTCTGGAATTGCTATGTATTGTATTGTATTTGTATTTGTGTTTGAATATGTGTAACTAAATCTGAATTGGTTGAGGGTGATTTCAAAGCCATTGATATGATGTTTGTGAGTTGATTGTGCAAGAAATTATTATCCAATTCTCTACCTGAAGTTGCTTGTATTTTCCCATGCTTAATGCTTATGATTACTTGCTGATTGGATTTGGGTGAACAACTGAATATAATCTGGATATTGTCTATTGCTAGATTAGAAATCTTGATCCATAATTGTCTTGAATTTCTAATCATTAGTAGCAAAATTGTGATCAGAGATTGCAATTGGAGAATATAACCTAAGTTAAATAATCCGATCTTGTGTGTTTATTGCTTAGATCAACCTGTCTTTCTTTTCGTAATGCATCCATTGAATTAAATTTAGAGAGCTTGTTCTAGGTTGTTTAATGGATAGAGATTAAATAAAGAGCCTGTTTTATTTAACAACAAAGTAAGGAAAGATTAGGATAACAGAGCTTATTGTTATCTACGGTTGATGATGCGTTCGAAACTAGCAAGTATACTAGTCGCACAAGTAATAAAGTGATGAGTGAGATATCGTTCCTACGAGGATTGATTCTAATTAAATTTGTTATTTTTCAGCAACAATAAACTAAATATGGGGGGTTTTGTTGAATGATTAATTAAACGGAATACGAAGGCAAATAAAGAATAACACAACACAATATTAAATGAATTGAAAATTCAATGAAAGACACTTGGTTAAGGGTTCTTTCTCTGCCACAAGATATGAATTTGTGAATTAACATAGAATTGTAATCCAATTACAGTATTGAAGTTTTCAACCGTAGATAACAACAAGCTCTGTTATCCCAATCTTTCTTTACTTTGTTGTTAAATAAAACAAGCTCTTTATTTAATCTCTATCCAGTAAACAACCTAGAACAAGCTCTCTGAGTTTAATTCAATGGAAGCATTACGATGAGAAAGATAGTTTGATCTAAGCAATAATCACACAAGTTCAGATTATTTAACCTAGGTTGTATTTTCCAATTGCAATCTCTGATCACAATTTTGCTACTAATGATTGGAAATTCATGACAATTACGGATCAAGATTTCTAATCTAGCAATAGACAACAACCAGATTATCTTCAGTTGGCCATTCCAAATACAATCAGTAAGCAATCATAAGCATTAGATATGGGAAAATACAAGCAACTTCAATTAGAGAATTGGATAACAATTTCTTACACAATCAACTCACAAAATCCATATCAAGGGCTTTGAAATCACCATCAACCAATTCAGATTTAGTTACACATATTCAGATAGAATACAAATACAATACAATATGGAGAAATTCCAGAATTGAAAAGGAAAGAAAGAACTTAGCAAATTCTTTGAAAATCTTCTTTATAGATGAATCTTCTTGGAATTGTAGCTCCTCCTCTTT
This sequence comes from Boswellia sacra, assembly GCA_013180625.2. NCBI lineage: Eukaryota > Viridiplantae > Streptophyta > Magnoliopsida > Sapindales > Burseraceae > Boswellia > Boswellia sacra. The sequence continues at coordinate 33,516 of SNVD02012182.1, read as the reverse complement.
CAAAATCTTCTTTCTCCTTCAAGAACTCCAAGGGATGAGAGAAATCCAGAAATGCAGCCTCTTCCCACATTTTCCCCCCTTCAAGTTATCAAAATAAACCCTAAAATGTGTTTAAATACTCTGCTACAGTAACGTGCTACAGTGTCCCATATTATACATGCTACAGTGATGTGTGGAATTACATTTCTACACTTCTCACACTGTTTTGATTACAACTTTTGGTACACTGAATGGATTTATAAACCGTAAATTTCTCCAGAAAATAAACTTCGAGAGCTTTCCAACGTTATATAATATGTCATCGGGTTCATTGTATATCAATACAATTAAATCCGAGAAGATCACTGACTAGCAGAGGTGAAATGAAGGGTTTTACTCCATTTTTGTGCAAGTTGCTCCAAAACTCCTACAAACATCAAAACCACACAAAAACATAAAAAATACCAAGGAATATAGCAAAGAAACATGGACGAATTGATATGAAAATGATATATAAATAGACACTTATCAAATTCCCCCACACTTAGACTTTGCTAGTCCTCGAGCAACTACGACATTATGAAATAAAACTAAACCGAAACAGAATCAACAAAAAATTAAAACACACAAATGCTTCATCTTGCAAATATGCCTCAAAGATTGTACTTAATTATAACCCAAGGAAAACTTCAAAATAATGCACTTGATCAAGAATTTTATCTCGAAGATTAGTTTCGCTTCACTTCAATTCCTCAAGTGTGTGTGTGTAGAGCCATTCTCACCTAATCACTTGTAACCCGTATGAGTTTATGCATAAAAATGAATCATATTTAATATTGAAGATGTGTGTATAAATGAACTCCATAGGCCTGCTTTTCAAGTCACTCTCCACTAATGTAGACATGCACAACACCAAGGATCAAGTAGGAATTAATTAAGCTTGTAACGTTTGGCTTGGGTGAAGGTATGATAAAGGATAATAATTAGGCTTAAATCACCCACAAACACATAAAATCATTCAAGATTATGTAGAGCTCAACCCCATAACACAACTTTATTTCAATTCGCCATATTACTTCCCCAAGCTCATTTAGAACACTTAATCTTCTTTTTTTTCTTTTTTCTTTTCTTTTTCTTTTTTTTTTTAGAAAATAAAAGAAACTACACCCCCACACTTTGTTGTTTCATTCTTTTTAAGAACACCCAAGGGTATAGATATCTTCTTCTTCTTCTTTTTTTTTTTTTTAACTGCAATTCCCCTCCCCCACACTTAAACAACACATTGTCCTCAATGTTTAAGTACGTGGAAGATAAGTACAGATTGTTTTTTTTCTCTCTCTCTCTGTTTTTTTTTTTACAAACATAATAAAACTCACTTGCATTGCTCATGGCACAATCCAACCTCCTCTAACTTCCCAAAACCAGAACATAATTCAAAATGTCATCGTGAATGATCTATATGCTCATAGGTAAGGGACAAACTGTTTGGAAAAAAAAAATTTATTTGAGGTTAGGAAATCTTTAAGTGAGTTAACAAAGAAAAAGGCTTACAGAGGCTCAAAGGGGTAACTAGGGATCAATTTCAGTCAAGGTTGGCTATTAAGGTTCAAACGGTCCAAAGATGGCCTAAATCATTTCCCCAATGTTGCACAGTCTAGGATTTCGCCTCGAGTGACCATCAACAAGTTCTAGAATTCATTAAAATCTGAAGAAACATTTAAATTACATAAACTTTCTCTAAGTGAACAAATAACTCAGTGATAATAACTCAGTACTCAATGTTGCGGAAGGAATCAAAAGCAAAGCGAAAACCAATAAACATTTCAAGCACACAGATCCATGCATCATTTATCATTTTCCGAGAGTTATTCTTAATTCAATCATTATCTTATCATCGACCCACAAAATGCAAGAAAGAGGTACGTGGCGTTGTTACACCTGAGTCAAGATTGTATATTTCAACAATCCTTAGGACCAGTAGCCCGCAGACTTAAGGTTTCCAGCCTATATACCTTTATTATGAAAGAACAAAACAAGAAACAAGACACTTCACACAACATGAAATAAACAAACTACAGATTTATTGAGAGAGAATGCGTTTCAAGAGTTAAGAAAACCCCATATTCTGCCATTCTCAGGTTTTTCCACAATTGTTTTTTTTTTTAAATCAAAACTGATAAAGATAAAAACACATAACAACTCTAAATTACGCAAACTAAACTCACTCATAAAATAACAAAGTTCAACAAGTCAGCAAACAAAAACAAGTTAGTTAGAATGGGTCTAAAAGGTTTAGAAGTTAGCCTCCTTATTCAGCCATTATGGATTGAAGAGATCCAGAATGCGTTTTAAGAGAACTTGAACTTTTTAAGCCACCACTCTAAAAACCGAGATTAGAAAATATTACCTGGGACGAAAGAAATAACCTGAAAAAAGCTAAAAAGAAATAACATGAAAACTCTCAAATAAACACAATAAAAAGAAAGCAAACAAAAACAAAGCAAACCAGCAGATAGAGATTACAGATGGAGCGTTAAATCCAGTTTACGCCTCTTATTTCCTTCTCCAAACCAATCTATCCGAGCTATTGTTGGATCAGGCGAATAGACGAATACTTGTAATTTGTCAATTAACTCCCTTGCAGTTGAAGCTGTAACCAGGATTTGCCTCACCGACTGTGAGATGAAGTTTTTTTCTACTGCTTGATCAAGAAAAGACAACAAACCATCAAAAAAATTATTGACATTTAACAAACCAATGGTTTTCCGATGGATGATTAGCTGTGCCCAAGAGGTGATTTGAAATATCTCCTCTAATGTACCATAACCACCCGGCAAAGCGATAAATGCATCGGACTTAACAACCATATGTGCAATACGCTCATGCATACTAGAGACCTGTAACTCTTCCCCGATTGTGTTGCCTACGATATCTCGTACAGCTAATGGTTTAGGGATAATGCCGAGAACTTTGCTCCCTCCTAGGGATTCAGCTGTTGACACACACCCCATTAACCCAAGACTACCCCCTCCATAAATCAAATTAATACCCCTCGCAGCTAATGTCCTACCAAGATCAAGAGCTGCTGTGGTAAACTCTCCATCTTTACCAAATTGCGATCCGCAAAATACGCATATATTGCGGAATCGCCGATTTGGTGTTTTCTCCTTTTCTACAAGTGCTCTAATCTTGTGTAAGACACGTTAGATATTATGCTTTTCAATTGCAAGACAGGTTATGGAATGACATATGAAAATATGCAGAATGTATATATACACCCATAAAACTCTCAAATTTTGACACATGGGGACATATTTCGGTGGGGGTTGCTCGATGCAGATTTATCGCCCCAAGATTTGAAAAAATGAGATATGCTTTCGGCGAGGTTTGACAAAACCTACACACTTGTCTCCCACGTGTGCATGAAAAATGGAGATAAACTTTCGGTGGGGTTTGAAAAAAACCGCCACACTTGTCTCCCACGTGAAGCATGACAATTATAGATATACTTTCGGTGGGGTTTGACAAAACCGCCACACTTGTCTCCCACGTGAAGCATGAAAAGTAAAGATATACTTTCGGCGGAGGTTGACAAAACCTCCACATTTGTCTTCCACGTGTGCTTATATCATGAGGTAGTCATCTGGTTTGTCAAAAAGAAAATTTGAAATTAAAACAAACAAAATCAACAAACAACAACAACACAAAAAACAACTTTGATAATCAGATCAAACGAAACAAGAAAGAAATAAAATTCGACAACAACAACACACATTCAAATATACAAGTAGTTGTGATTGTGGCTCACATCTTCCTCTGGTTTTACGTCCAGTAACGGCTGAAACGCCTTCTATGAGTCAGGGCTTTGCTTCCCATCCAGTTTTCTTATAAACTGGCAAACAGGGTCGTTTTTAGTCAGATTCCCTAGACTATAACACTGCAATTCATCACGAAATTGTGTCCATAGATTAGGCAATTCACGCTGAACAAGTCCACAAGAATGTGACTCAAGAGTTAACAAAACATTATCCAGCGACTCATTACTCAAACCATTCTTAATAAATGAAATTTTATCTTCTCTATTCATGGACACAAAACCTAATTAACGACAAGTCTGGTTACAATTCCATCTAGCACATTTATAACATACTTCTAACCTTTTCGCTCTTCGCCTCTTGGCGTAGTAGCTCTTTCCTATACCAGGCATGTATTTTGTGAGATTAATGTCCGGCTCACCGGACAATCTCACCTTGGCTTCGATAAGCCATCGGATATCAGCAGGCACATTTAGGAGCATCAACGCCCAAAGTCTAGTCATCCTACTTTATAAATTTTAAACACAGCATTTTGAGGAAGTGAAGGGAAATATTTACGAAGGTTCGACAGAAAGATATCGGCATCCATTGAAGAGGAGAAAAGAAGAGATATTACCGATAATGCGATCGGGTTGGTTTTTCTCCAAGATATGCACGTTTCAAACCTTTGGCGAATGACTTCAACTTCCGTTTGGATGTTTCCACAAGCTGCTGCACAATGAGCTCAAAGCACAGAGTAATCAAATTAAACAAAAGAAAGGAAAAGAAAAGAGCAAAAACGAAACTAAAGACACATAAAAGAGATAACAACACAATAGCAAACAAAAGTAAAAAACAAGTAAAAATATAAAAACAAATGAGACAGATGGCAAAGAGAGATAAAACCTGATCAATTTGATGGCCTACGAAAGGAATCTCCTTGAGCCACAAAAATCGATCATTATTACCTCATTTTATTTTTCTTTTCTTCTTTTTTTTTTTATTTTTCAAAACATTGGGTTGCCTCCCAATAAGCGCTTGGTTTAACGTCCTCAGCCCGACGTTGGTTCCATCATGGCAGGGTCCAATCTTCGCTGTGCTTCTCTAGTGGGCTTGGATCCTTTTTTCAACAAGATACTGTCCATGCATATGGCTGGGCCTTGGATGTCAAAAATCGTCCACCCAATAGCTGTTTTGTGATCTCTAAGTACTCGGACGAGTTTCTCTTCTTGTAGTGGTGCAAGGCCTATTTCTATTGTAACTGGCAAAGGATCATTCTTATCCAAGAATCCATGCTTCAAATGATCTGGAAAAGGCTTAAGCTCCAAGGTAGGGGCTTTCATCATAGAAGGCAGAAGTTTCACATTAGATAAAGGAAATTGAATGCACGAAACATCATACCTATTTGTGGTTATAGCTATGGTCTCATCTAAGCTTGCCACAACTTTCTCCATTTCTTTGGACACTTGTATCAACCTTCTTGATTCCTTGTAATTTTCTGTCCTATGTGCTCACTAAAAACCACTTCCAATCCATCCTTGTGAGTTAACTCAAAATGTTGTTGTGGCAAAGAATCAATAACATCAACTGCAAAAACAGAATGTAAGTCACTAGGGTACCTCATTGTCTCAAAAATATTGAAACGAATCACCTCGCCATCAAATTCCATGGTGAGGTGCCATCATGAACATCAATCTTAGTTCGAGCAGTTTTCAAGAATGGTCTCCCCAAAAGAATTGGTGTTGGATTAGGAGATGTTTCATCCTCCATTTCAAGAACATAGAAGTCTGCTGGGAAAACCAATTGATTTACCTGCACAAGCACATCTTCCACAACTCCCTTGGGATATGCCTTAGAACGATCAGCAAGTTGAATGGTAATACCAGTTTCCACAAGAGGTCCAAGATTTAAAGAAGCATAAATAGAATATGGCATGATATTAATAGATGCTCCTAAATCTAACATAGCTCTTTCAAACTTGGTTCTACCAATGGTGCATGGAATGGTGAACGTACCTGGATCTTTGCATTTCGGAGGAATTTTTCTTTGTAGTACAGCTGAAACATTTTCCCCCACGCTTACTTTCTCATTTCCCTTCAACTTCTCTTGTTGGTGCATAACTCCTTGAGAAATTTTGCATAACGAGGTACTTGCTTAATAGCATCCAGAAGTGGTATATTTACCTCGATCTTGCGAAAAGTTTCCAGGATTTCCTGTTCTTGTTCCTCCTTCTTTGATTTTGCAAATCTGCTAGGAAAAGGTGGAGGAGTAACATATGAAGGAATTTGAGTTTTAAGGTCTACCTTAGAAGATGATGTTTTGTTCATGGTGGAAGTGGTGTCATCCCCTTCATTAGTTTGTGACCTTTTTTGTGGAACTTGTAATTGCTTTCCACTTCTCAAAGTGATTGCACTAGCATTCTCTCTTGGATTGATCACTATCTGAGAAGGTAATTTTTCTAAGCTCTTGCTCTCGAATTTGCTCATGTTAGTAGCCAATTGTCCCATTTGATTTTCCAGGTTTTGGATACTTGCCCTAGTTTCCTGCTGAAATTGCATTGTGTTAGTAGCAAGTACTTTAACAATGTCCTGGAGATCCATACCTGAGTTTTGTGGAGCTAGTTGTGGTGCTGGTTGTGGTTCCATTTGAAATGATTGCTGCACTCTTGATTGATTGAAACCTGGTGGCTGATTTGGTATGGCATTTGGAGTGATTGGTTGATGATTACTGTAACTTTGGCTTGGTTGTCCTAGAAATCCACCCATGGCATTGGCTTGTTCCGTATCTCCTTCTTGCAAAGTTGAACACATGTCGGTTGGATGCTCCGTGGTAGAATATACTCCACATACATAAGATTGATGCATATGTCCTACAGCCATTTTTTTACAAGAGAGGTAAGCTCAGAAAGTTGTTGTTCAATGTTCGGGGTACTTACCTCATTTACTCTCCTTGGTAGTTGTGGCTCAAATTGGCCGCTGAATTGTTGGGAGTTTGCTGCCATGTCGCTAATCAAACGTCTTACAACATTCGGTGTTTTATTAACCAGTGCTCCACCACTAGCAGCATCAATGATACTCCTTTCCATTGGTAGGAGACCCTCATAGAAATATTGAATTAGGAGTCCATCACTAATTTGGTGGTTTGGACAGCTAGCACATAACCTCTTAAATCTCTCCCAATATTCATGAAGTGATTCTCCATTGTGTTGTCGAATGCCACTAATATCTTTTCTAATATTTGTAACTTTCGAGGCTGGAAAGTATTTCTCCAAAAAGAGTTTACTCATCTCATTCCAAGTGGTAATGGTACCGGTGGTAGATAGTATAGCCAATCTTTTGCCGAATCTGCTAATGAGAATGGGAAAGCTCTCAATTTTATTTGCTCTTCAGACACGCCAGTTGGCTTCATACTTGAGCATACCACATGAAATTCTCTGAGGTATTTGATAGGATCCTCTCCTGCAAAACCATGAAATGTAGGCAAGAGACGAATTAGTCCAGATTTAAGCTCAAATTCTAACTCAAAATTGGTGCTTATGCATAGCGGTTGTTGATCAATAATTGGAGCCGCTAACTCCTTAAGAGTCTGATCGTTTTCCATCGCCATTGCTTCTGATTCAGATTTGATTGAACTGCAAGAAGATGGGAGGGAAGTATGTCATGCAAGGTCAAATTCTGGAGGTGGAGTTGAAATTGACCGATTTAGCCTTAAATTCGAGGATTGGAGAAACTCCTTAATTCTCTTAAGTCGTTGATCCGCTTCTCCCTCGGACATAAAAGCCTAAACACAAACAATCAAGAAATAACAATCAAGAATCAGTAGTAAAAACAGAATAACAAATTGATTAGAAAATCAATCCCCGGCAACGGCGCCAAAAACTTGATGCGTTCGAAACTAGCAAGTATACTAGTCGCACAAGTAATAAAGTGATGAGTGAGATATCGTTCCCACGAGGATTGATTCTAATTAAATTTGTTATTTTTCAGCAACAATAAACTAAATATGGGGGGTTTTGTTGAATGATTAATTAAACTGAATACGAAGGCAAATAAAGAATAACACAACACAATATTAAATGAATTGAAAATTCAATGAGAGACACTTGGTTAAGGGTTCTTTCTCTGCCACAAGATATGAATTTGTGAATTAACATAGAATTGTAATCCAATTACAGCATTGAAGTTATCAACCGTAGATAACAACAAGCTCTGTTATCCCAATCTTTCCTTACTTTGTTGTTAAATAAAACAAGCTCTTTATTTAATCTCTATCCATTAAACAACCTAGAACAAGCTCTCTAAGTTTAATTCAATAGAAGCATTACGATGAGAAAGATAGGTTGATCTAAGCAATAATCACACAAGTTCGGATTATTTAACCTAGGTTGTATTTTCCAATTGCAATCTCTGATCACAATTTTGCTACTAATGATTGGAAATTCATGACAATTACGGATCAAGATTTCTAATCTAGCAATAGACAACAACAGATTATATTCAGTTGGCCATTCCAAATACAATCAGTAAGCAATCATAAGCATTAGATATGGGAAAATACAAGCAACTTCAATTAGAGAATTGGATAACAATTTCTTACACAATCAACTCACAAAATCCATATCAAGGGCTTTGAAATCACCCTCAACCAATTCAGATTTAGTTACACATATTCAATAGAATAACAAATACAATACAGAGAAATTCCAGAATTGAAAAGGAAAGAAAGAACTTAGCAAATTCTTTGAAAATCTTCTTTGTAGATGAATCTTCTTGGAATTGTAGCTCCTCCTCTTTCAAAATCTTCTTTCTCCTTCAAGAACTCCAAGGGATGAGAGAAATCCAGAAATGCAGCCTCTTCCCACGTTTTCTCCCCTTCAAGTTATCAAAATAAAACCCTAAAATGTGTTTAAATACTCTGCTACAGTAACCTGCTACAGTGTCCCGTATTATACATGCTACAGTGATTTGTGGAATTACATTTCTATACTTCTCACACTGTTTTGATTACAACTTTTGGTACACTGAATGGATTTATAAACCGTAAATTTCTCCAGAAAATAGACTTCGAGAGCTTTCCAACGGTATATAATATGTCATCGGGTTCATTGTATATCAATACAATTAAATCCGAGAAGATGGTTGACTAGCAGAGGTGAAAATGAAGGGTTTTACTCCATTTTTGTGCAAGTTGCTCCAAAACTCCTACAAACATCAAAACCACACAAAACCATAAAAATACCAAGGAATATAGCAAAGAAACATGGACAAATTGATATGAAAGTAATACATAAATAGACACCTATCAGTTGATAATTTCAATGGTGTAATTGGATGATAATTCTACAATTAATTCGCAAATCCATATCTTGTGTGGAGAATGATCCCTTAACCAGATTTTTATCATTGATTAATTCCCATTTCAATTAAGTTTGCATTGTGTTATTCATTAATTACCGTCGTATTCAGTTTTTCATCTAGTTAATCAACCAACAAAACCCCCCATTTAGTTAATTGTTGTTGGAAATAACAAATTCAATTAGAATCAATCCTCGTGGGAATGATATCTTACTTATCACTTTATTACTTGTGCGACTAGTATACTTGCTAGTTTCGAACGCATCAGAGACAACTTTTGAAAATCAGATTTTGATGAACTAAAATTTGAATAGATCAAAAAGTCAAAATTGTCGTCATAATTTAATATTAAATAAAAGGTTACTCTTATATATTAAAATTTTAAATTATCTATTTAAATAATTAAAAATTAGATTTTACTTAAAATTATTTTTTAAAATAAATTTTTTAAAAAATAAAAAAATTTTCAGACATTAGCCTATAGAAACTGAATTTTTAAGGCTCGATGAAGGAATGAAGATGAATGTCGAGCAAAGAAAATGATCAAAATGCCCTTGGAGGTTGAGAAAAGAAAGGTGATAGGAAGTTGGTGAAAGGTCTCAAAAACTGACATATGAATTCAAAAAATCACAGAAATTAATCCAAGAGGAATCTGATGATAAGTCATACATGTTGCGAAGCTACGGATATCTAGTTTTCATAGAAATTTACGGATTATGAATTGGAGTTGAACTCGAAAAGTTATAAGCAATTGAATAGACAAAGGTCAGAAGGGACTGTATTACAAAATTATAAAATAAGAAGGGCCAATGGCTATTTGACCATCAACCGGCAGTCAAATAGCCGACCAGTTGTCTGTCAGATAGCCAATGGCACTATTCATATGGTACTGTTCACATAGTACTATTTATCGGAATTCTGTATTAGTTTTTGATCACTTTTTCACTCCAAGAAAAGTATATATAAGCACACCTTGGGCATACTTTGAAGGACATCCATAAATCCTCTCTCTCTTCATACAGGACAAATTTGTAAGAATTCCAAGGAGTCCTTTATAGTCTAATATTTCTTCAAACGTTTTATATTGCTCCAAACCTGAAAAGGGTACGTCCTGAGAGCAGTTTTCTCTTCTCTCTCATATTTTCTACTTTATTTTTTCTTGCTTAGAATTAAGCATATTTAGGTTTATTTATGCTTAGAATAAGCATGTTTAGGATTCATTTTGATACTTAGAAGCATGTTTAGGATTTTATAGAATTATTTAATCCTTTATTTATTTTGCAAGATGGAAATGCTTGTCAGGGTAAGTCATCCTTCCTTCCTTTATTAGAATCATGCTTAGGAATTTGATTTTTTTATGAATGCTTAGAATGATGCTTAAAAGCACATGATTGGAATTATGCTAGGAAAACTTATATTTGCTTTGATATATGCTAAAAAATAGCATATAATAGGTAAGAATTATCATTTTACCCTTGAATGCTATGATTGATGTTGATTACTTGAATTAGGCTAGAATATGCTATGATTACCATGATTAACCTAGAAATGCCATGTTTAGGCTAAAAATGCCATGGTTCTTAATAAATTGATATAAATTATGCTAGAATAACAATAGGCTAGATTGCCATGATAGAATTATCAAATTTAGGCTAGAATACAATGATTCTAGATTATGGCTTTGTATTTTGATTAATTGAGTTATGAATGTATGAGTATATTATGAATAGAATTTAATTAGAATGAAGCCATGAAGTGATGGTGGACTCATATTGATGGAGGGATCATCACTAAAGAATTATATATATATATATATATCTATATGATTATGTATGTGAAGGTTTGATAAATATGGAATAGAGTCACATATGGTGGTAAGAAATTCCTTATTTATCGAATCTCAAATAAATTGCTTATTAAATGTATGATTCGCATGAATATGCTTTTATTATTGAATAATTGATTTATGTGAATGTTATATTTGAAGTGATTGTAAGTAGAATTACGTTATACCATTATTGAAGAATAATGGATGTAATCCTCTTCCCCTTTCTCTATGTTTGAAAAGAATTGTAATTCTATTCTCCTCCCTTTTTCTATATATGAATATATAAATGTTTTGATTGAATAATCACTTTACATGACTAATGAAGATAAAATATGAAATGTGTCTATAAAATGGACAACACTAAGTAGACTAAGTAACGGCATGAAATGCTATTATTTGATATTTTCTAGTGGAGGCCGAATTTTGATTCGGGCAGGTTAAAAGACTTGTACCTAACTTCCCGAACCCATCTCTGAAGGGATGAGGGTAGTTTAGGTCTGAAGTAAAGGATCGAATTGCCCCCATTAATTCCCAATTAAATAATTAGGTGGCGACTCTATTCTCTAGATGTGTCCATGGCTCGTTTGTGTTTCCTCAAGTTTTGAAAGAGGCTTTGACATAGTATCATGGTCGCAAACGCTCTGGCGTGATAAAAGCCCTGTTCACACAACCACTGTATCGCCTGACATTAGCAATTACTGATTGTTGATCATTATCGAAGTCGCGAGTCGGCGACACCGCCACCACCACTGGAATCTTCATCGCCCGTACATTATGAATCCATTTGTGTCTCCTTTTCGATGATCTATCGATAGAGATCTAACAATAAAAGTTTTGGCTTGAAACTTTCACCTTTAGATCTCTGTCGATAACTCGCTAAAAAGGAGGAAGGAAAAACTGATGAATTCAGAACGGACTAGCGATAACAATTCTGGTGATGGTGGCGGTGTTGCTAATGTGCGACTTCGAAGGCGGTCAATGACTGGTGACATTTGACATCCTGCGATTGATTTTCATTTCTTATTTTATTATTTTAAATAATAAATTATTAACTATAATTTATTTTAAAATTTTTTTGATAATAATTTATTATTTATTTTTACGAATGTAAATTTAGATTTAATTTTAAATAATATTTCTTTTTAAAAAACTTTGTATATTTTTATATTTTTACCTAAAAATTAGCTTTTGAAAATCAGATTTACCATACACATGTCCGTAGCTTTGGAGTAGCACAAAAATTTTGAAAAACTATTTTACCAAACACCCTCAGCTTGTTTCCACAACACAACTAACAACAGATTTTTCTTATTACACATTTCTATAGCAATTTTCTACAGCACAGCAGTCCCAAACAGACCATTATTCCCACTTCTAAAGGTAAATAACATTCAAATTTATTAAGGACTGCAACTCTTATAGGATTACAAATCCTATAGGTAAATAACATCCAAATTCATTTAGGATTCATAATTAAGGTAAATAACAACCAACTATACATATGAGGAGTTCTCTTTTCTACTTCGTCGCATCTTAATTTCTCTATAGAAGGCAAATTTGGCTGCCCTCAATTGATCGAGTACCACTTATATCCTGGCAAAAAGATGACCCTTTTGTCATCTCCATAAGAAATGGAAACGGAACCAGTTTTGTTGACAAACTCCCTGATTGTTTATTGCAGAATATTCTTGAACAACTCCCAAGCAAATCCGCTGTTCAATCTAAAGCAGTCTATAGACGCTAGATCTGTATTATCTCTGATTCGTACTTCATTCGGTGTGCCATTCGCAACAACCATCATCTTGAACAATTCAGCCTTTTGTTCCAATATGTTAAGTTGAACAGGTGTGACACCCCAAGATTTAAGTAAGTTTGACTTACATGTATATTGTAAAAATATATATTATTAACACTATGAGGTATGTATATATATATATATATATATGGAGATGGATGAAATTAGATGCGATGGAGGGGCTAATTAACGAATTGAAAACTTAAAGGGTTAGACTGAAATTTTGCAGATTTGGATAAGTATAAAAGAGAGAATTCTAGAGAAATATATTCATTTTGATCCTATCACAGCAGCCAGCCCTAATCTCTTTCTCCTCCATGGTTGCCAACAAATTAAGCAAGAGGAAGAAATCTAGAGACAAAGTAGAGGTAGAAATCAACTTCTCCTCCCATTTTCTTGCATGGTTCCATTATTTTTATAGGAAATTAATATGATATGTTATAAATTTTGGAATAATTGTGTTATGTGCATTCTGGAATTTGTGTGAAATCATGATATTACATGTTTTATGGTATATTGAAGGAGAAGACATGATGTTTGGGAAGCTAGGAAACATGATTGAGTGAAATTCCTGCAGGGCCTCTTTGCTGAACAGGGGTTAGTCCAAAAATTCTTATAAATTCCATGGTTGTTTGCTGACTCTGAAATTTTCATATGATAAACTAGACACCTCAAGGAGTTTATATAATTTTGAAACACTTGAAAATTCGTAGTGTGTGAATTGTAATGAATTTTTGAATTTATGGTTCGAAATTGTGAATTCCCCTGTTTTAAAATAGGGCAGGGGGAATGAACTCGATTTGAGGGGGCAAATGTTTGTAAAATTTTGTGATTTTTAATATGAAAACCCTTGGGTATGTTTTCTGTTAGAATGTAAATTTTCATGGTTTTTGGAGTTGTGTATGAATTGTTATAATTTTTCAAATCTGGACTTAAAGAACTGTGAATGTTAAGTTCCAGAACTGAGTTTGTGAAATAAATTCCGTTTGACTGCCTTAGACTCCTTAGAAAATCATTATTTTTGGTGAAATAACTCTTATATGTGACTAGTTTTAGACTGGAAAGTTTGGTGGAGATTGGATTATTGTAGAATTTTATAAAATTCTTCAAAGTTGCACTGTTTAATTAAAAGGTCTGCAGACAGATTTGCTGTGTGAATGAAATTAAGGATTTTCAAGGGGTAAATGACCTTATTTTGACTCAATAAAATTCATGGACTATAATATGTATGTCTATTTGATTTCCATGAATTTTGGTGATGATTGGAAATGAATAACCTCTAATTATAATAATCCAACCAATATGTGTGTGTAGTAGAGTTTAATAAATGATGTTATTGGTTGGTTGAATTGTTGTTAACCTAAGGGATTTAATTACTTCTAAATGGACACTGATCAATGTGTCATGACTATGGCAATGGTTACCAGAGAGGAAGGAGAAGAAGAAGAGATGAACTTTAAACAACTGCTTATCAAGAAATATATGAGAGCAAAATTAAGAGGCAAGGCTAACCAGGTAAGTAGCTAGACCCTTCTGAGGACACAATAGATATTAACTTTTAATGAAATATGTTTAATGATTGTGTTTGTGAATATATGTGAAATGTGTAGATGGAATGTGGATTGGGCCATGAATACATGGACCTTGATATGAGAAATAATTTGATTTAGGTTTATAGTGATTTATGAAATGTGTGATTTCACACACTTTGATGAGTATGTGAGCTACATGTTGGTGTAAATCCTATGTGTGTGGGATGTAGAAATGTGAATGTGCTCTCATGTAGGTGAATTTGTTGTGATTTGGCTTGAATAATATTACGAATGAAAAGATGTGTGTATATGAAGAATAAAATACATGCCAAACGTTCTAGGATACTAATTCCTCATGTGGATGGCATGACAAATGAATGTCTATGAAATACCATGTGTATTAGAGTTCCACGAATATGTATGAGTGGAAAATGAATGAGACCAGTTATACATGGAAATGGTTGTGCAACGATATGATTGAAATACATCGAAGAGTAATGGAACGTGTTGGCACGAATAAAGATGTCATTGGGGTTCTATATGTGTAGAAATGATGCCAATGTGTGGATTGTGCACATCCATAAGCGTATATGAGATATGTAGGCTTATTGTATTTGTGAATGTATATGTGATTAATGAGAAGCCTACGTAGAACCTCAATTATGAAAGTAAACTGCAATACTGTGATGTGCGAAGGCATGCATCATTGCGTGATGTGTTATGAATTTGAAATTTCATGCCAAGCCCATGGGAATATATTGAATGTCAAATGTGAAATGTGATACGTTAAATGCTAGCATTATGGTGAATGAATTGTGATAAGTTGTGATTGGGTTAGAAGCTTGATATAAAGAGCTTCACTTATGTGACTGAAATGTGAAATGTGAAATGTGATATGTGAATGAAAGCTTAATATAGAGCTTCACTTATGTGACTGACTGAAATGTGAAATATGATATGTGAGTGAAAGCTTAATATAGAGCTTCACTTATGTGATTGAATGTGCAAACTGATATGTGAGTGGCATGCCATAACTTAGGATATTTGGCTCTCATGGCTTGAGGGGAGGTCTGGACCATGTGTTTCACTACATGGGATTCGGTAGCATGGGCCCGGTATCACCCGGATTGTCAGACTAGCCTCGAGCTATTTCAAGTGTAGGCATCTGAATGTATCCGTACTGTTACGTACTCCCATGGCTTGAGGGGAGGTCTGGATCATGTGTTTCTCTAGATGAGATTCGATAGCATGAGCCCGGTATCACCCGGATTGTCAGACTAGCCTTGAGCTATTTCACGGGTAGGCCTTTGAATGTATCTGTACTGTTCTGTATCCCCATGGCTTGAGGGGAGGTTTGGACCATGTGTTTCTCTAGACGAGATTCGGTAGCTAGGCCCGGTATCACCCGGATTGTCAGACTAGCCTTGAGCTGATTCATGGGTAGGCCTACATATGGGAACTAACTGTGAAATGAAAAGTCCTACCTTGATTAGAGAGCACTGTTCCTAAGTGTCTGTGACTGTACTGTGGAAGCTTCTGAAATTATGTGAAATGGATATCCATATGAACAATGTAGCTAGCTTATGGAAACTCATGTGTGAATGATTTATATGTTTATGGGAGCACATGAGGATGTGATAGACTTGTGGAAAGTTTATGTGTAAATGAGACATGTGTATACAAATGGGTGTATGTGATGAGCTTTGACATAGAAAAGCCGTGTTTGATCACCCATAGACAAGTATTTAAAGAATTAGAAATATGATGGGATAAGTGAGTAATTGATCTAGGAAAATTGGCCAATGATGCAAGGTTAGTGCATGAGCACCATTAAATGGTGCATGAGCTCATCTTTAACAGACTTAAAGAGGTATAGCTAGAGAATGGCATTGCTGTGCCATACTGTCCTTGCTGGAGCACCAATTGCACCGACTCAAGTAAGAGAGAATAAAGAGTTGGCGCATGCGTGCCTCTCCTTTGGTGCAGGAGCGCGGAACTGAAATTTGCAGCGGATTGAAAATCAGAAAATTGGCACGGCCGTGCTAGTTCCCTTGCGCAGAGGCGCAATCCTTAAACAGTAAAATCAATTTTCTGACTTTTTTTTTTAGTAGAGCACTGGTGGCTTATATACTAAGAAATAATCGGTAATTGGTGATTTATGGAATAAGTTTTTAATAGTGGTCATAATCTGAAATGGTTATCGCCATTAATTGTTTTATTGTGACTGTTACACCAATTTCATAATTCTAGCTACTTACTGAGTTTCATACTCACTAGTCTATTGTGGACCTCAGGTATTCGATCAGTTAAAGATTAAGGGAGGATTTCGGCATAGCGACGATTGTGTTCCCTTGGCAAGTTCTTATCCAATGCAGTATTACTATGTTGGACACAGGGTGTGACAACAGGTTTCTTGAGAGGGTAGAATCGGAGCTCAAATCCATGTGCTCCATCCCTAGTCTCGAAACCTCTAAGGCCAAACCTCATATAGTTAGTTTTGTTCCTTATTTTCGAGAACTAGATCCCTGCCAATATCTATGCTAATAAATTTTACAGACTTATTACTATGCTACAATTGTCGGTTTTTTTCAAACACTTATTATATATGCAATCCACAAACTAAATAATGGTTGAAGGTAGGGCTGTTCACGGGTTGGGTCCGGTTAGGTCGAATCTGATCGGGTTTCAACAAACCCCACTCAACTGGATAACTTATCAGATTATGACAATTGAACCCGTGGCTCTGTTTCTGAAAGCGTGAACCCGATCTCCAACCCATAGTATCGGGTCGGGTCGGGTCGGGTTAATCTGGTTGTATGGGTTAGAAATTCAATACTCTTAATGAAAATTGAAATCACAAAAGCAACAATATCGTTTTTCTGTGTGTAGCAATGGTTCAACATTATTTTATTTTTTATATATTCATTTTTAATTTTTATATTTATCAAAGTTGTAAATGCACATTTCCATTTTTTTAAATTTTTTTCAAATTTTACATATCATCTCCATTTATAACAAAAACAAAAAAATAAAAAATATCATTAATAAATATTAATCAATTGGCCGATGATTAAAGAAATGTAGCTAATTTATAAAGCTCATAAAAGCAAGTAGAGCACTTTAATCATCAAGGATATATGAACTAAAGCAAGCAAAAGTTTATCTTTGTTAATTTAGAAATGCTCCCTTGTTGACTGGTAGGAAGCTCACAAAGCACAAACACTTTATCTCAAGGGAGGGAAAAAAAAGTAAATAAAAGAGTGAACTTTCAGGCCTTTATATTTCTAGGTAGGCTAAGTTTGTTATCTTGAGAGTAACACTTTATCTCCTAAAAGCAGAAGTGAAATTGCTAGCAATTACTATAGGGATTCGATCTAGCTTGCAGATTAAAGAATGAAACTATTAAGCTGCCTGTGACTATGAAGAAGTTGAGAAAGTTTTCAATGTAGCTTTGTTGTGTACTTCAGCATTGTCCCTTGACGACTTGCGACAGAAGGCGATGGCTAGCGAGAGAATGAGACCGAACGTGAGGAAACGATGGCAACCTGAGACGGTAGTGACGGCTGTGCCGCACTAGAGTTGGAGGAGCTTGGGGGAGGAGCTGTTGGAGAGAGAGTTGGATTTTGGGATTTAGATTTGGGAATTAGGGTTGCAAAGTATGTAATTATATAACTAATCTAGTATGGTAACATCTCCCGTAATATTATTTTGCACTAATCAAATAAAGACACGTGGAAAAATTTAATTTTTTTAAAAATAATATATCGGGTCGGGTTTTCAAAAAAAGGCTCGAATACCAATCCGATCACACAGAACCTCACAAATTGAACCTAACTTAGGGTTTTTTACAAGGCAAATCTGATGAAGACCTAGAAAATCCGACAAAACCTAATCAGGTCGGTCGAAATTTTTTGTGCACCCCTAGTTGATGGTCCCTCTATGTCTAACATATGGAACTATGGTCGGTTTTGTCTACTATCCTTATTGCTACAACAACAAACAACTATGTTTCACTAACATTCGGTGCAACTACAAGCTCGTGATTTTTCCTCAAAGTCTGAAAATTTCACCCTGGATATTTTCTGTTCTAAGAGTGGGAGATGGAGCCAATTGGTTGTGTCTTCCTCCCAGCCCTAGTGTCTATTTGGTCTCAGGACTGAACTTATTATTCCACATAGAAGGATACTACATTTGCTGAACAATGATTGAATTCTTATGGCATACAATCCATTCAATAGTGTAGAACGATGTCGTACCATTGATCTGCCAAGTGATTGTGCTAACCCATTCGAATGCATCGAAGTGTGTGGAAGGAGTCTGAGAGTAGCCGGAATAGATGACCATCTAAAAAATGGCAGTTTAAGTGTTTGAGAACTTGAAGATTACAATGCAGGCAAATGGCGATTGGAGTATAAGTTTTACCTAATAGATTTGGTTTCAGAAGATACATGGTTGGTCGAGCAGACAATATCTTCCAAGCTTTGCTCCAAGTTATACGTCACAGTAGAAGCCTTCCACCCTTCTAGATAGGGATATTATCTACTTATTTTTCAAGCCTTTCGTTAATAAGTCATACATTGTATCTTGCAACATGCGAAAGGGAACACTCAAAGTGGTTAGTAAGCATCAACATGATCATGGAATTGTGTATTACAAGAAGGATTTCTATCCACTTGCGCATCCCTATTGGCCAACGCCTGTCCCTTCTCTTGATGTAGAGGCCCTCTTATATCAGAAGACAAAATATTATAAGTTGTTCTATTCAACCCCGCTTATTAATTGACCCATAATAAATTTTATGTTACTATTATTTTCTTATTGAACTCTTGATTTCCAATTTACTCTTTTCGTCTATAAATTGATTTTTTTTACTATACTCCATCATATTTGCTATTCCAAATATAATTGACTTCCCAGAGTTGTGAGATTCACAATTTGTTTCCTTGTCTAAATCAAAATGGATTATAATTCTTTGAATATTTTTTTGGTCAACAAGATTCACTCTATTTGAGGGTCCAGATATAGATTTTGATAAATATGGATTTTGGGATGTAGGCTTAAGGCACACACGCGGCAGGCTTAAGATTTTTCTTTTTATTTGGCAATCAGTTCCTTGTAGTAAGTCTAAGTTGTGTTACAAATTGTTGTTGCAAATCTTCATTATTGTAACATATTTTGAATCCATTTCTTTGCAAATTGGTGTTGCAAATCCTTGATCATTAGTTCTTTGTACAACATAGAATTAGGGACCAAAACTAAAGCAATTTTTTTTTCAGTTTTAGAAAGAAAATTGAAGCCAGCAGGTAGGATAACATGTTTTAGATTATAGATATTTCCAAAAGTTTTTGTATGAAAAGGAGAAAAAGGTTTTAAATTATGTGGATGCAAATTTGGTTAAAATCCGAGTATATGTGCAGTTTGAATATCATTTTTTTTCCCTAGAGGTATGCTTTATGACCTGGGAAACATCTGAAATGAAGCAATATTGTGCATACTTGTTACTCCTAATGTCTGACTTTTCTATGTCGGACGAATGATGTCCAGAGTAATCATAAGCCTCATATCTTCTCGCACGGAATGCAAAATTTGTTGTGTACTAGGGGAAGTGTAGAGTGATATTGTTGGAATTGCATAATAGGTTGGCCCAGAGGTGTTGCGGAAGAGCTATGTGAAAGGAGTAGATGCATGAAGTGCCAGAGTCATTTTATAAATTCTTTTAAGTGGAGTGCCTCCATTTTGGGCCGGTATGCCATGATTTTTGCATATGTTTCAGTTTACATCAGAAAATCAAAGTGAAAACTGAAATATAAACACTCAATGGATCTTATTAACAAAATACTGGTACATTTGGTGAACTAGCATGTATTTGGTTGATCAAATAAGGCCACATGTTTTCACAAGATTATTCTTCAAGAACCATCACAGTTGCCGGCTAGTCGGCATTCACAATATGACACACCACTGCATGAACAGAGTTATATCATTTTGATAGAAAATTTGGAACATTTGAGTTAATCATCCTTCTTCACCTTTAACGAATTCGCATATGGCAAATTGTGATTTAACTTGTTGAAAATTGTAAACTATAGAGAGCAAAATGCTTTTCCATAAATGATTATAGAACTTCTCTTGGTTAAGTTAGCTGCAAATTGCTTATGCTTTTTTAATTATGAAACACTTATCTTGCCACCATGAGAATTAAATTTCAACTGCTTAAATGGCTCTAATATGCAAAATGCTTAAATTTCATTGGAGACTGAGAAAGGAATCTTTGAAGCAGTTTTAGAAGATAAGTTGGACTTGCAGAGCTCTGCATGGCCCTTCATAGCTGCCAAAGCAAGTATCTCACTCGGAAAATGTTGACAGGGATCCTAAGAAAGGAATCACTGCTGCTGCAGCCCTTGGTATGGTCATACTTGATAGTTATTATTTGCATGGACAAGTCATTTAAAATTAATCCCATATCCACTCATTTTGAGGGTGGTCTCTTGTGTAAGTTTTGGCCTCAATAACCTTTTTGCAGTTGATGTGATCATCAGCTGTGGAAAGAATATCAGGCATCAAATTTATCACCATTTCTGAATTCTGTTAACTTATTTGGGATGCATTGCATTTCAGATTTGAAATTGAATTAATTTGCCTCTGTGTTAAATATAAGACTCTAAATTCTCTAGACAATGAATAAGTCATTAATGTCATTCGCGCTCTTTTCTTTGAGCTGGAATATCTGCGGATAAAGCTGGGTCGTGAAGTATCTGATAAACCTATTGAAATTGTTGTTCAAATTAAGATGAAGCAATTCAAAGCAATGAAAAAGATGAAAAAGCTTGCCTTAAAGGTAAAATAGTTAATTTTTTGTGCAGATTGTGGATTGTCAGTTATTAGTGGGGTTAAGTTATCACTTGTCTGAATGGTTTCATCAACCATTTTTGCATTTCTTTCTTCTGTTTTTGGTTGCATACTTGCATTGGTTATTTCATTTGCCATTTTTGCATTTCTTTCTTCTGTTTTTGGTTGCATACTTGCATTGGTTTTCTACGGGCCGCTCCCCTAACATATCTGAAAACTGGACTGCTCCAAGTAATAGCAGAAAGCCTTGCAACATAAAAAAAATCAAGGGCCTGAAAGAGATGTTCAACAGCATGGACCCCGATGGAAGTGGTAAATTACATATGAAGAACTCAATGATAGTTTGTCCAGGCTGGAATCTAAACTCACTGAAGCAGAAATAAAGCTGCTGATGAAAGCTGTAAGAACATCTCAACTATCTCATTCCCCTTTATCAGTGTACTTTCATGAAGAAAAGATATGTGCCTTCATGTTTTATGTAATGCTTGAAACCAACTTTACTTCACAAGCAATATTATGTGGTTCCCTCTTGCTCTGAAAAATCTTGTTAACTAATTTAAATTTCTTCAGGGTGCTGATCGAAAGCAGTGGGACAATTCCATTGCACTGAATTTGTTACCGCTACTATATACGCAACGGCATAATCTCGAGAAGGAAGAAAACTTGTTCAAGGCTTTCCAGCATTTTGAGAAAGATTACAGCGCGTCGGTGTACTGTTACATTTCTTCTGTTCTGTTTTGACATTCCAATACTTATGATGCTTGATTCTTATAAGCAATGAAGTGAAAATTCTGACCAGTTAACTTTAAGCCATTGCTTTTTACCAGGTCTATGACAAGAGGGGAGTTAAACAAGCTATGACTGAATATGGATGGGTGTAAAAAACGAAAATAGTATCAGATTGTGCCTATGAAGATTCTCTCTTGGCACTTTCATCAGTCTTAATCACACCTTGCTGGAGAATTATTCTACCCTTGTATTCCAGTGTGTGCATTTTAACGATCATAACATGTATGTTTTCATCTTGAATTGATTGAGATTGAAATTCAGGAAGTAGCACGGGTGAAAATGCAATCTTGATAGATGTGTACTTTTCACTCTACAAAGTTGGTGAAAAGAGCAAGAAGGATGGAAAGACAAATGGATTGGTATTTAACTGCAAGTCTAACCTGAAACATTTTATATTTTTTATTCGACTTTTCAAGAGAGGAAAAAAGATTTAATTCAGCATTAACTATGTCCAACATAAATTGAAGCTCACGATACTTTTTGAATGCTCCTACAAAAAGGTGATGCAGAAGGTTCCTTCTATTTTCTTCCTTGTCTAGCTTTGAGAGATATGTTTGCCCTCATGATTTATGAATATTTGACATTTCTAAGGTTTTGATGCATGTTAGTTAAAACAACTTTAACCTTAATCAGGTACAAAGTACTTGAAATTACTGCTGGTGGTGGGTCTGCACTGGTGGAGTGGAGATTAGAAACTGAGCATACACATGAATTACTGCATGATGTATAAACTGTTCAGGCTGTTTCTGCAACGTTGACAAATAGTATCAATTGGAGTCCATATATGTGCATACTATATTGGTTTGCTCGTCATCAGCCTCTCTTGGTTTTTTCATCATCAACCTCACTTGAAAACTCTTATTCCCCGGCGTTGCGTTTTGTAAATTACAATGGGTTTCTTTTTAATTTTAAAAGGTATGTTGTGCCCACATCGTTGCAATTTGCTTGTAAGTAGGTAGGATTTAGCAATGGCCTAATCCCAGCTTTTTTCTTAATTTTGCGTATATTCATTGTTTATCATTTTGTATTAATTTCTATCCTTGATATTGTAAAAATTCATCACAGACACCCATTTTGTTAATTTAATCGTTAAATGACATCATATTTCTATCCAATATGATTTAGTTTACCTAAATACCTCTGACTATAGTTTATAAAAAAGGACATAAACTTTAACCCCCAAGGTTAATTGAAAATATAAATTATCCCCTGTAATATTTGAAATTACAAATTGCTCCATGATTTTTGAATTCTGACATTAAATTAAACGGAAAAGGAGGAGAGAGAAAAAATACTTCACAATTTTACTAAAATAACCTCATGTTCGGTCATTTGATATTAACAGTTTACCCTCTGAGATTAAGCAAAAAGACAAATTCTCCCTACACATTTTGAAATTACAAATTGTCTTTATTTTTGAATTTCGATATTAAGTTAAGTGAAAAAAGATGAGAGAGAGGATAATATATGCTATTCGACCAAAATGCCCTTATATAAATACAAATACCTTCACTCACTTTTCTAAAATCACCTAAACACCCTTACATTTATTTCTTTCTTTCTCTGTTTCCTTCTCTGTCTCCCCTCTAACAGCAATCTCCACTACCTCTCCCTAGTGCTTCACCAGATCTTCCCCCTACACTGCTATCATCTAGGGGTGACAATTTGAATCATGACACACGAATACGACACGGATATGACACGAATATGACACACAATTAATAAATGGGTCGAATTCATGTTGAGGGTGTTCAACACGCCAACCAGTTTAATGACACGAATAGTTAAATATATCTTGACAATCATTAACATGTAAGCTCATTTAATGATATAATTTTTACCTTCTTACAATATATATATTATAAAACTAAAAATTTTATATTATAAACTAAATTAATTTACATAATAGTAAATTGTAATGATTTTAATAATTTTTTTATACTAACAATTATTTATATTCTAAAAATAATTTTAATTGATAGAAATATATAAAATATGATATACTATGCATAACTAGATTAAACAATTAAGTAAATTATGTTAATTAAATATGACACGATTACAACACGTGGGTGACGTATTTAATAACTATATCGAATTCGCTTTTCATGTCTTGTTATGAATAATTAAATGGGTCGACACATATGACACGAATTGCCACCCTTACAATCGTCGCTTCCTTATCTTCATTGATAAAATTGCTTACGTCACCAATTCCTCTTCTATCTCCTCTACTAGAACTCGCCACCGCCCAATTTGGGTTTGTTAATTAAAGCTCGGATTAAAGTATGAGTTCAATTTGGTTCAAATTTACTTTTTATTATTTATTCAATAAAGTTTTAAATATTTTTAATTATTATTGTTTTTAATTATTATTATTGTTTTCATCATAATTTTTTATTATTTTTATCCTCGGGAGGAAAAAATTTGTATTTTTGTTTAACCTCAGGGGGTAAATTGTTAAAATGTCCATTAATTTTATCGCACAAGTTTTATTTTCAATAATACCTCTACTCCGTTTAATTAAATGTCATAATTCAAAAATCAGGAGATAATATGTAATTTCAAAAATTACAGGGGTAATTTGTATTTGTGATTAACCTTAGGAGATAAATTGTTAATATCCCTTGTAAAAAGTTATACAAGAATTAAATAATGACTAGGATATTAATTGACCATTTCACCCTTTGTATAGTCAAATTAATATTAACCTATGCCTACCACTTTGAATATAGAAATTACATTTTTGCCACATTAATACTAACCTGGCCCTACCACTTCAAAATCAAAATAACAATTTTGCCCCTAAGCAATTTAAAAATTATTGAAGCTGTTGGTGTGATTCAAGTCCATTCCTTCCAAGAAAATAATTTCACCCTTACCACCACACCAATTTACAATTCACCATTTTTTATAATACTAATTTTAAGAAATTATTAAAAAAAAAAACCAATAACGCCACCTCATTCCCCAATCTCTTCCCAGCAATACCACCACCACCGATCCCCCTCACTGTGGCCTCAACATAGTCGCAGTCCCACCACATTGCACCTCTTTGTCTCTTCTCTCATTCTATTTGTTTTCCTCTTCTTTCTTCTCTCCACTCTCTCTACTCTCATGAACCAGATGAATTGGGATGGTTCAAGGATGATAATGGTTTGTTGATTGACGGTGGTGAAGGATTTGTGTATGATTGAAGTGGTAGGAATTAACATCTATTTCTTTGCCGCCTCACCTCTTCTCTCTTCCCCTTTCACTCTCCACTTCCACCATTTCTCTTCTTCTCTCCCATCTCCTTTTTTGTTTCTCCCTGCAAACTGGAAAAAAATAGCGAAAGCTGGTTTTATATGTTATTTTATAATAGTCAAGGAAGAGCTCTGAATCTCAAACCGAGAAGAAGAGAAGCTATAAGGAAAAAAAAAAAATTTTACGAAAACATATTAGAAATTAATCTAAGAGACTAAATTCGCCATCCATTTGCCGGATTGGTTGTGCAAATTTGAAGTCTCTGATGGGCATAATATCGATGTTACACTGAAGCTCTACTCAATTTCTTGAAAACCAATTCGACCAGACACTGAAAAAAGATCCTCTACTCCATCATCTCCCATAACTCCACAAGATGAAGAAGAGCCAACAGGAAACGAAGATGGAGCTGAAGAGAAAGCTAGAGAAGTTGCAAACCCCATGGCAGCTGCAGCGGAACTATTTTCTTACTGAATTACATAACTAGCTTGCGCCTGAGTTCGTTGCTCACCAGCAAGGCTGGCTTGTAGTTGGCGTTGTCGACGGTGAGATCTTGATCGTCTATTTTGGAACCAGTAGAAGAAATTTGCATCACCGTGAAAGGGCTAGAGCAGTTGAGCTTTGAGTGATGCCAAGCTCATGTTTGAGAAAATGTTCGCAAGAGTTTGAAGAGTGGGATCCCTTTTTTGAGGGAGATATAAGCTGTTAAATGATTATTGTAAGGCTGTCCTTCCGCTTATTTATAAGAAGTTAACCATTAAATAGGGGTGATAATTTTTGATATGACATGCGAACACGATTTGACACGATATAGGTCTAAGTTGGTGACACATCCGAAAAAGGGATTGTCTCCCAAGGATAGGAGTGTCAAAGTAATAAACCCGGTAAGACCGGGGTCGATCCACAAGGAAGGGAATTTAAGCGTTACAAATTATAAGATAAGCAAATGTGATATCGATGATTCAAAGAAATAACAAGATAATATCAATAAATATGTAAGATGGTAGGCGGTATTACCGACTATTCAAATATAAAACAAAAAGCAAGAGGAGGTAAAACCATCCATGGAAATAGGTGGTATAACCAACCATAGTAAATTAAAGAACAATTTCATAAGGTGGTAGAACCTATCATAGTAAATAAAATAAAAAGTTCATAAACAATAGAATAATTAAAATACGAGAGGAATTAACACAATAACAATGAAGGCTAAGGTTAGGGGATCCGCCCTTGATATTTCAAATAAGGATAATTAACCCATTTTAGTTATATGAATTATATTTGTTTCATTACCAATAGTTATACCACTTCTTGTAAATGGGTTCAAGCATCCAATGTGCCAATCACCATATGTCTACAACAAATCAAGGTTCCTAACTAGATTTGTGTCGGTAAGGAAGAACCATACATCATCTAGAAAGGATCCAAGCATTTGATGTGCCAAGGATTGTCGACAATGGATCAAGACCTCCACTTTACGAGTGGTGTCAAGATTGATTCAGAAATTAAATATAAATCATATTGAATAAACATTATAAGATTAAGATTATTAAGCACATATTAAGGGTTAGAGAATCCTATTCTCATATCAAGGGTTTCACCCTTTCACCTTAGCAAAAGAGAAATTAGAAGAACATTATAATAGAAAGAAAATAAATGCAAGAAAAAGGAAATTCATTAATAACATAAACACATAAAACACAATACAAGATCCTAGCCAAAGACAAAATGTTCCAGCCAAGGCCAAGATGCCCCAATGGGTCACAAGGCACCTCTATTTATAGATACATCCAGGGGCAAACTTGTCAAATTACAAGGGCATAATTGTCAAATATTAGTTGTAAATATCTTTGACAATTTGGATCATTAGGCACCGACTTTGACCATCAATTTTGACATTGAAATGTTGTGAATTTTAATCACATGTCTTCATGAAAGTTGTATATATTTCTCTCAGCTTCTAGAACATATTGATTTGCACAATTTGGATACGTATTTTGAGAGATACAGTCCAAATACTGAGGCCTGGTCAGACTGGGTCGAGACTGTAGATGGGTTCACTTCAAGCCCAATTTTGGTCCACTAAGAGCCCGAATTTGATTATGCTTGTGAATGCAATCTTGTAGACAATTGAATCAGCTTTCCAAAACATTAAGAATTGCACCATTCGGATCTATAAATAGAGAGTTATTCCCATTTTACCGAACCTGTAACAAAACGAAAATTAAGAGGAATTAATTCCAAAGATGCAAATGCTACAAATATGCTTAAGTTGAGGAATTTAATGACATAATTAATGCAATATGATGAACTAAACTCTTATTAAACATGCATATTTAAGTGTTCATCACACCCCCCAACTAGCTTATTGCTAGTCCATAGCAATTAAAGCGTTATTATTTAGAAGTGATTTATAGAATTTTACATCCAAGGTGGTCATTATTGCACTCTCCTTGATTTTATCCAAATAAACAAACTCTCAACTGATTTTTTTTTTTATGACTCACGTACCCTTCAGTCAAGATATCAATAAACCTTCTTTTTTTGCTCAGTCGACACATGATTATGGGGCTTATTAGAAAGAAGCCATATCGGTTCTAATATTTGTTAAGGCTAACAACCTTAGGTAAGGGGCATTTATTCATTATATATATATATATATATTTTTTTTCTCTCTTTTTTTTTTTTTGTAGGAATGCATCTTTAACCCATATAGCGAGCCTTAGGCTAATGACTCCCAGACCAGTTGGCCTTAGGGCATTAGGTGTTAAGACACCCCTTCGAGCTTAACGACTCGGGTTACCGATGCTTTATTTTTGCTTAGAAACTTGTGGATAGTGCAATGTTCAATCCCATTAAGCTTTCTCCTTAATCCATGTAGTGAGCTTTGGGCCAATAGCTCCCAAACCAGTTGGTCTTAGGGTATTAGGTGTTGAGGCACCCCTCGGGCTTAATTGCTTGAATTAAGGAGGCTACGAGACCAAACTTATCCACAATTGCTCTCTTCTCTTTTTTTTTCTTTTTTTCACTTTTTTTTCACTTTTTTTTTTTAACTTTCCCCTTCCTTTGTGTTGTTATCCTAAACAAAACAAAAGAACTCAAATATTACAACATTCCATTTTGCCACCCACAATCACGCATCAAGGTATGTGTGTGTGTGAAGAAAGGTTCATGAATACTTGCTTAATGAGTACATAAGCCCACAGTTTATTAAATGATAATGTTATGAGAGTTCATAGATTTGAATAATTCAAAGTGAAATGAATAAGTCCTCCTTGTTATAAAATTCAAAAATCAAGACTAAATAATATTAGGTTAGCTAAAATAAGTTCACAAAATCAAAATAAAATGACAAATTGGTTAGAATGGATTTCAAGAGTCCAAACTGGTCCTCCCTACTCTGCCATTCCTGACCCAGAATGCGTCTCAAGAGGATTTGAACTCTTTACACCGCACTCTGAATCTAATTACTAACTCGCTTTTTTTTTTTTTTGCAAGAAAAAAAAAGAAAATTCAAGACACACTTATGTCTACTATCCTTCCCCCCCAACCAAATGAAACATTGTCCTCAATGTTTAAATGTAGAGAGATAAAGTATAGGAGACATTACCTGAAGCTTCTGTTATTCAAGAGAGATGACCTGAAACACTCATAAAATAACATGCTAAAAATAAAATAAAATAAAAGACAAAAAAAAAAATTACAAACGGAGATTCAGATCCAATTTGCACTTTTTGTTTTGCCCTCCTGCCCAATTAATTTGAGTACTAGCTGGGTCAGGTTCATACTCAACTTCTTGTAATTTGTCAAGTAACTCACAAGTAGAAGTGGCAGAAACAAGGATCTGTCTCGCCCAATGTGGGATAAAATTTTGTTCTACAGCTGCATCAACAAAATTTATTAAAGGATCAAAGAAATTGTTAACATTCAACAAACCTATGGGTTTTTGATGGAGATTCAGTTGGGCCCAAGTGGAAATTTGATAAATTTCTTCAAGAGCGCCAAAGCCACCTGGTAAAGCAATAAAGGCATCCGAATTGATGAGCATATATGTCATGCGTTCATGCATAGAGGAGACCTGTAACTCCTTCCCAACCGTTTTTCCAACAATACTTTCTACAGCCAAAGCTTTAGGAATAACTCTTAAAACTTGAGTACCTCCTACATGTGCAGCTGTTGACACACAACCCATTAACCCGAGGCTACCTCCCCTATAAACCACATGAATCTTTCTTTCAGCTAGTAATCTACCAAGATAATTTGCTGCCTTGACAAACTCTTCACTTTTACCTGGTCGAGATCCACAGAATACACATATCCTTTGGATTCGACGTTTTGAAGTTCCCTCCATGTCTATGCAACTCTCTAACTATGTGTGAAGAAGAGAATAAGAAATGTGGTATTTATGGACTGCAAAAAAAAGGTATGCTAATGATGATATCTAGCTAGGTAGCTCGGTTGTTTGTTGAAAAAGTTGACAATAATGCATAAAAATTCAAAAGACGAGGAAATAAGACACCATAAGTCAAACAAATGATACAAATTCAAAAATGACAGCTATGAGGCATTAAAATTCAAAAATGATGGCACGCATGCATATTTACAGGTAGTTGTGACTGTGGCTCACATCTTCCTCTGGTTTTACGTCCAGAAACGGCTTAAACACCTTCTATGAGTTGGGGATATGCTTCCCATCCAGTTTTCTTATAAACTGGCAGACAGGGTCGTTTTGAGTCAGATTCCCAAGACTATAGCGTTCCTGCTCATCTCGGAATTGTGTCCACAAATTAAAAAATTCACGCTGCACAAGTCCACAAGAATGCGTCTCAAGAGTCGTTCGGATATCATCCAAAGACTCCTTACTCAGTCCATTCTTGATGAACTGTAGTTTATCCTCTCGATTGTTAGACAAATATCCCAAGGAGCGGCAACGTTGGTTACAAGTCCATCTTGCACATCTTGGACAAACTTGTAACCTTTTCGCTCTTCGCTTTTTGGCATAAGAGCTTTTCCCCAAACCTGGCATATGGGAAACAAGATTATCTGAAAACTCACAAGAGAATCGAACCTTGGCTTCAATTAACCATCTTAAATCAGCAGGAATACCCTTACGCATCAATAACCTTAGTCTTTTTGTACGAGCTTTATAAATTTTAAGCAAATCATTTTGAGGAAGAGAGGGAAAATGTTTGTGCAATTTTGAGAGAATGGTATCCATGTGAAGAAAATAAGAGAGAAGAAAATGGATGCAAGGTGAACAACAGTTTTTAGGGAACTGAAAAACCGACTTTAAATGTCACGGAGTACCGTATCCACCACTTGACCGGGAAAAATCAATCCTTAAAAAGGATCGATTAAAGCAATGGACTCTTCGTTTTGGTCAAAATGTTCAAAGAATGGTTTTAACCGTTGTCCATTAACTTTAAACACATTACCATTCTTTGGGTTCTCAATTTCAACTGCTCCATGAGGGAAAACATTTTTAACAATAAAAGGCCCAGTCCAACGAGACCGAAGTTTACCAGGAAACAAATGCAATCTTAAATCATACAAAAGAACTTTTTGTGAAGGTTCAAAAGATTTTCTAACAATGGATTTGTCATGAAAAACCTTCATTTTTTCTTTGTAGATTTTAGAATTTTCATAAGCCTCATTCATGATTTCTTCAAGTTCACTCAGTTGGAGTTTACATAACTTGCAAGCATTATTCAAATTTGTGTTGAATGTTTTAATGGCCCAATAAGCTTTATGCTCAATTTTCACAGGCAAGTGACAAGGTTTTCCATAAACTAATCTATAAGGAGACATTCCCAATGATGTTTTGAAAGCAGTTCGGTAAGCCCAAAGTGCATCATTAAGTCTTAAAGACCAATCTTTACGATTTGGGTTAACCGTTTTTTTCTAAGATCTGTTTTATCTCCCTATTAGCTAATTCAACTTGTCCACTTGTTTGTGGGTGATAAGGTGTAGAAATTTTATGGGTTATTTCATATTTCTTCATTAAGGTTTCAAATGGTTTATTACAAAAATGCGTACCCCCATCACTAATAATGGCTCGAGGAATTCCAAATCTACTCAAGATATTCTCTTTTAAGAATTTGACAACTGTTTTGTGGTCATTGTTTCGACATGGAGTTGCCTCGACCCATTTTGAAACATAGTCTACTGCAACAAGGATATACACAAAACCAAATGACGGTGGAAAGGGTCCCATAAAATCAATACCCCAACAGTCAAAGATTTCAACGACAAGAATGGGATTCAACGGAATCATGTTTCTTTTTGAAATAGATCCCAATTTTTGACAATTTTCACACGTTTTGCAAAATGCATGTGCATCTTTAAATAGGGTGGGCCAATAAAATCCACATTGTAAGATCTTAGCAGCTGTTTTTCTAGATGAAAAATGTCCTCCACATGCTTCAGAATGACAAAAGTTAAGGACACTACTTACCTCATTGTCGGGTATGCATCTTCTCATTATTTGGTCTGGACAATATTTGAACAGATATGGGTCATCCCAGTAAAAAATTTTCACCTCGGTTAAAAATTTTCTTTTGTCTTGAGCATTCCAATGAGGTGGCATTTTCCCTGTCGCAAGAAAATTTACAATATTAGCAAACCAAGGTATAGTAGCAACAGAAAATAAAAACTCATCAGGAAAAGAATCATTGATAGGTGAAGTTTCAATTAATGTCTCTGTAGTTAGTCTTGAAAGATGATCAGCAACGACATTTTCGGCTCCTTTCTTATCCTTTATTGTGATGTTGAATTCTTGGAGCAATAAGATCCACCGTATCAATCTAGGTTTTGCATCCTGTTTAGACATTTAAATTATCTCCACAGCTACATGGTCAGTGTAACAATTGTGGGAGAACCAATTAAATAAGGAACGAAATTTGTCCAATGCAAATAATACTGCAAGTAGTTCTTTTTCAGGTGTGTGTAATTCATTTGCGCATCATTTAAAGTCCTACTTGTATAGTATATTACATAAGGCTTACCTTCTTCTTTGTCCTAAGACAGCACCAACGACATAGTCACTTGCATCACACATCAATTCAAAAGGCAAGGACCAATCAGGAGATTGCATAATTGGAGCAGTTGTTAAAAGTCTAATTAGTGTATCAAAGGCATTTTGACATTCTTGAGTTCATTCAAAGGAAGTATCTTTTATTAAGAGGTTACAAAGAGGTTTAGATATAGCACTGAAATTTCTTATGAACCTCCTATAAAATCCAGCATGCCCTAAGAATGAACGAACCTCTTTAACTGTTTTTGTGGAGGCAAATGGGAAATTAATTCCACTTTTGCTTTATCCACTTCAATTCCTTTAGAAGACACCACATGACCTAAAACAATCCCTGAAGTGACCATATAATGACATTTTTCCCAATTCAAAATAAGACCTTTTTCTACACACCTTTTTAGGACTTTTTTTAAATTTTCAAGACAATTATCAAAAGAGTTTTCAAAGACAGTTAAATCATCCATGAAAACTTCTAAACAATGCTCAACCATGTCACTGAAAAAGCTTAACATGATCTTGAAAAGTGGATGGGGCATTACAAAGTGCCAAAAGGCATTCTCTCTAAATGCAAAAAAAGTGACCAAAGGGGCACGTGAATTTTGGTCTTTCTTGGTCTTCAAGTGCAATGGGGAATTTGATAGTAGCCTGAGTACTCCATCCAAGAACGCCATAGAATAGGGGTTTCCTGTACTCTTTCAAGAATTTGGTCAAGAAAGGGTAAGGGAAAATGGTCTTTTCTAGTGACAGCATTTAATTTTCTATCATCAATGCACATCCTCCAACTAGATGAGACACGAGTTGGCAATAATTCACCCTTTTCATTTTTAAATACTGTAATGCCAGATTTCTTAGGTACTACTTGTGTAGGGCTTACCCACTTACTATCAGAAATAGGATAGATAATTCCCACATCAAGTAGTTTGAGAACTTCAGGCCTAATGACCTCTTTCATGTGTGGATTTAATCTCCTTTGAGGTTGTTGAGATGTTTTGGCATTTTCCTCTAAATGTATTCTATGTGTGCAAATTAAGGGGTTAATGCCTTTTATATCTTTTAAAGTCCACCCAATTTCATTTTTATGCCTTTTAAGCACTTCTATCAACTTACCTTGTTGCTCGCATGTGAGGGATGAAGAAATTACCACCGGATATGTCTGATTCTCCCCAAGATAAGCATATTTCAGTCGTTCAGGTAAGGGCTTCAATTCTAACTTGGGAGCTTCAATTCCTTGCTTTCATTCATTTGCCCTAATTCTTCAAATCTTGATTTTGAGCCTTTTTCCATCACCTGTGCACAATCCAATAAAGAACATATATCAGA
>SNVD02012177.1:0-63348 GCA_013180625.2 Boswellia sacra | reverse complement strand
CGGCGCCAAAAACTTGGCACATCCGAAATAGGATTGTCTCCCAAGTATAGGAGTGTCGAAGTAATAAACCCGGTGAGACCGGGTCGATCCACGAGGAAGGGAATTTAAGCGTTACAAATTATAAGCTCAACAAATGTGATATGGATGATTCAAAGAGGTGACATGATAATATCAACAAGTATGTAAGATGGTAGGTGGTATTATCGACCATTCAAATATAAAACAAAAAGCAAGAGGAGGTAAAACCATCCATGGAAATAGGTGGTATAACCAACCATAGTAAATTAAAGAACAATTTCATAAGGTGGTAAAACCTACCATAGTAAATAAAATAAAAAGTTCATAAACAATAGAATAATTAATATACAAGAGGAATTATCACAATAACAATGAAGGCTAAGGTTAGGGGATCCGCCCTTGATATTTCAAATAACGATAATTAACCCAATTTAGTTATATGAATTATATTTGTTTCATTACCAATATTTATACCACTTCTTGTAAATGGGTTCAAGCATCCAATGTGCCAATCATCATATGTCTACAACAAATCAAGGTTCCTAACTAGATTCGTGTCGGTAAGGAAGAACCATACATCATTTAGAAAGGATCCAAGCATTTGATGTGCCAAGGATTGTCGACAATGGATCAAGACCTCCACTTTACGAGTGGTGTCAAGATTGATTAAGAAAGTAAATGTAACTCATATAAAATAAACAACATAAGATTAAGATTATTAGGCACATATTAAGGTTTAGAGAATCATTATTCTCATATCAAGGGTTTCACCCTTTCACCTTAGCAAAAGAGAAATTAGAAGAACATTATAATTAGAAAGAAAATAAAATGCAAGAAAAAGGAAATTCATTAATAACATAAACACACAAAACACAATACAAGATCCTAGCCAAAGCCAAAATGTTCCAGCCAAGGCCAAGATGCTCTAATGGGTCACAAGGCACATCTATTTATAGATACATCCAGGGGCAAACTTGTCAAATTACAAGGGCATAATTGTCAAATATTAGTTGTAAATATCTTTGACAATTGGGGATCATTAGGCACCGACTTTGACCATCACTTTTGACATTGAAATATTGAGAATTTTAATCACATGTCTTCATGAAAGTTGTAGATATTTCTCTCAGCTTTCTAGAACATATGTATTTGCACAATTTGGATACGTATTTTGAGAGATACGGTCCAAATACTAAGGCCTGGTCAGACTGGGCCGAGACTGTAGATGGGTTCACTTCAAGCCCAATTTTGGTCCACTAAGAGCCCGAATTTGATGATGCTTGTGAAATGCAATCTTGTAGACAATTAAATCAGCTTTCCAAAACATTAAGAATTGCACCATTCTGATCTATAAATAGAGAGTTATGCCCATTTTACCGAACCTGTAACAAAACCAAAATTAAGAGAAATTAATTCCAAAGATGCAAATGCTACAAATATGCTTAAGTTGAGGAATTTAATGACACTATTAATGCAATATGATGAACTAAACTCTTATTAAACATGCATATTTAAGTGTTCATCACCAATGAATAAATTCTTAGATATGATATTTGCTAGGATGTTGACATTTGCTTATCATTCATTAATAAAATCCTCACATAGAGGCTTGAGTTTTTATTCTGTGAGACAATCTGAGAATTGTTCTGTATGACATATGCATATACAATGAGTCTTGTTAACAGTAAGACTACCTTATCAAAACACGGAATTGGGATAAATAAAAAACCCCTAGTATAGCCTTGTATGGATGCAGGGACCTAACAAGAGTGATGAAATAGTAAAGGATATAATAATAATGTTATATCCACAAAATAAATTTGCATATATATATATATATATATATATATATATATATTGCAACATAATCACCCTTGTGAAATAGTATAGAGAGCATAAAATCGCTTAAGATAATATAACGGGTAGGATAATAATTTTAGTTTAATTCTACTTAATACAAAATTACCGAGTATAGCAAAAATTAAGTTTAGTTCTACTGAATGCATATTAAATTTCAGAGTAGAATAGATAAATAAATTTTGTTAAATTCTACAGAAATGGTACAAAGTATTGAGCAAGATAAATGATTTTTTAATCTTGCTAGTTAAAAAATTATGAGTAGGTTAACCTATTAAAATAATATTTTGAGTAGGATAAATGCTTTATTTAATCCTACGAAATCAATATTTGCGCATATATCTGCATTTGATATCTCTTTTGTGAAGAAGGAATAAAGATCTTTAGAGCAGGATCCTACCAAGCTTATGTTGAGTGGGGTGAAGCTTAAAATGAAAATTTTTGGTTAATAGCGAGACTATTAACAAACTTAAAAAAGAAGAAAAAAGGAGAAATTCTACTTATATTTAATGATTTTTGTAGACTAGGGTCATTCTTGATCCAAAACATACTGGGTTTTTAGCAATCTGGACAGAAATAGATTATATTTGGGTTTCTATCTGGAAGAATAAAGTGAGTTATTGAGAATCCATGAGGTCATAAAAAATTACCTTTAGAATTTAATGGCCAATTTAAATTAAAGAATTAGGTTATATCAAGAGATTTCAAAGCTCATCTATTGAAGATTCAGAAGGGGAGAGTTCATTAATTTAAATTTCAGAACTCGGAATGTAATAGCTTAGACTCGAAGCTGTCTTATCTGGCTTATCTTCAAAATTAGACTGCATGAAAATTTTAAAAGAAAAGATTCACATTAAAGGAAGTACCGAATTAAAAAGTGTTTGCTCATCAAAGTCACAAAAGGTCATCAAGTAAGTAAATATTATTTTAACATTGCAAATTCAAAGTTTTTACACTTGAAGCTTGGATGGAGTATTACGTGGCTACAAAATGTCTCATAAAGAGACAAAATAATGGCCATTTGAGAAGTCTAGGATCTAAGGTTTTGTAAGATATTACAAAATTACCGAGTAGACTTTCCAGAGAATGCGACCAAATCTACTACCTGAGCAGTGAAGAATGGAAGTCGAATGCTGTGTGAGAATAGTCATGTATTCAAACATATTATGTCAAACATGTGCGTTGGGCTTATGATTTGATGGATAGCATTCAGCCTTCAAAGTAAACATGAGAAAGCCAAGTCAATAACATGATTGACAAAAAGATAAAGTTATAAAGTAGGCAATTGCTGGCCGAGATACTGAGTAAAACAGAATGAGTTTTGCTGATATGAATTTGAAGGTCAGACAATATCTTTTGTAGAGTAAGGCACATTTTTGTAGCCTTGCATGAGAATTTATGGAAAAGGCAAACCTTTGACAGTGCCTAAATAAAGCAAATATATTCTTTGATAGAATAGTGGTCTGAGTAAACCACAACTCAAAGAAGATAAAGTAGATTCATCATTAGACTATTTCAAGTTACAAACTTGTCTACTCATACATCAGATTTTTTTTACAAAGCCAAGCAAGAAATAAAGTTCAAATCACAAAAAACAACCAATTTGTGAGGCAAACAACAACCCAACAATAAAAAGTGATATTAAGTAGCAAAGTTTGTTACAGAAGTCAAAAAACAAAAACTATTCAGAATTGCTACAAGCTTTCAGTTGGGAGCAACCAAAAAAAAAAAGTCAATTTTCATGACTTACTTAGTAAGGACATGATCATTTTCATTGATCAAAGATGAGTTAAAATTGGTTGGAGAGCTCAACTTACTAGTGTCATCCTCTTCAATTTCATCTTCAGATTTCTTCAATTCATATCTTGCTTAATCAAATCCCAGTTTCATCCAGCTAAGGTCTAAACTCTCATCTCTGCTCTTTAACTCAAATTGAGCCATCTCATAACCATCCAAAAGTTGACCAGCTATCGATGCCTTAGCTATCGAGTGAGCCTCTTTTTCATATGAAAGAGATTTCTCAAGTTCACCAATGGCATGTTAAAGTTGTAGAATCTCTGCTTCAGCCTCTATATGCTTTTTCTTCTCAGATTTAGCAGCTAGTTTGGCTAGGGTAAGTTGATTTTCAAGCCCTTTCACCTGAAGCTGGGAAGAATCAAGTTGTAGGTGAAGCTTAAGGTTCGCTTTTTTGGATTCTTCTAATTTATCTTGTTCAGATGCATAATATATGATAAACGCATGAAAGTATACTCTTAAGCACAAATAATTAATGCTAATTGGACAGTATTATAAAGCTTTTATGATATTTTAGCATAATTATTTTGCTTATGCATCTTTTACATTTGTTTCATTTCTTTTGCATTTTCTTTAGTCTTTATCTTGAAATAAAGTGTTGTCCTTAAATTGTGATTAATGGAAATCATTTTGCAGGTTTAATAAAATGGACATAACTCTCAATCTATAGATCAAAATAGAGAGATTATTGAACCTTGAGCAACATGTCTCAATTTTACACAAAGTTCAAGAACAATCAAAAGCCCAAATCCAACATTTGATGGGCCGAAATTGAGACACAACAAAACCAAATTATAGTTATTTCTCAGCCCGACCCATGTCGGTATTTGGGCCATATCTCATAGAATATTTGTCCAAATTGTATGAATCTGGTGGCCATGGAAAGCTGAGACAGAATGCTACAACTTACATATTTTCCACAAAGCCCAATTCAGTCCATTTGGTGGTCAAAAATCTGCTGCAATTTGGTGGAATGTTTGGTGGCCGACAATGTGGAAAAATTGGTGGAGGTTTGGCATAATAGTTCCATTTCATCACCTATTTCAGGACAACTTGATGAATTGAATGAAGAGGGGGGAGAAAAATCATTTGAGTTCACATTTTATCATTGTATATTACAATTCTCTCTTGTATTTTCTCTAGAAATGATAAGAATGAATTGTAAGTTAGGCTAGAACTCTTGGTAAGGCTAGAGATGAACTTGTATGTGTAGCTTATCTATTTCTCCACTTTCATTCTACCACAGGGGCTATAAAGATTGTACGTTTGTTTATATGTTAAACTCTTTCTCATCTTTTTTAATCCAGAAATTATAATTCTCAATTTCATATAAATTCAGTTATGCTTTCTTTATGTGATTCGTGTTGAATTATAATTGTTACTAGTAGTTTCGTTTTATGAGTTAGTCTTTTACTGCAATATTGTCATGTGATATATTGTCGCTCTTGGATAACTTGTAATGATGAATGTTGTTGGTAAATATTGCTTGTAAAGAGTTATCTATATCAAATACATATGTTTATCAATTATGCTATACTATACATATTTTCCGATTGATTGTTTGGGATGTGAAATTTTCAATTGAGTTATAATTGTTGAATCAAAGTGAGGATTAGATTTACAAAACATATAATTGATTCTCGATGCCTTACCTCTTAATTACCATCGATTGTTTCCAATTATTAAACATTGTATTTTCTTTAGAACCAATCACTTCAAAGTCAAATTTTACATCTTTATTATCTTTTTAATATTATTTTTGTTTTACTAACCTCTTTTATCGAAGACCTCCTTGTGGATTCGACACCTCAACGTATACTACAATAACCGCGGTATATTTTGGGCGTAAACAGTCTACGTAAAATTCTCGCACATCAGAAACGTGAGAATCCATTCCAAAAAAATTTGTTAAGCGTTGTAGAAGGTTAAATGGTGTTAAAAAAAAAAAAGAACAGAAAAGATGAGAGTGAAAGTTATGCCTTTCCCGTGGCATCTTGCATTAAACACCAAGTATGTAAAAAGCCAGATCGGGTTAACCTCTCAGCTTGACTTTGATTTATGATTTGAGATAATGTTAAGCTAGGTCCAACCAAATAATCTGGAAGTGTGATTGTTTAAGTTTGGACGCCATCAGAGCTAGAACTAGCTTTCTCCTTAGTCGCTGATGAAGGAAGGCCAACAACAACGGGAAGGGTTGTATCATTTGAAGACATATTTGGAGGATGTAGCTCAACATCTACTAAAATTTTTTTCTTTTTTCTTGGTGGTTGCTGTTTCAGAGCTAATAATTTGCTAGCCCGTTCACTCCTGGATTCTTTATCCCCATTGGAATCCATTGTTGCCAAGAGAACAAAAAGAGTAAGTATACATATCTGTAATCTAAAATTGTTACATAAATGAGAAGAATAAACCATATTTTATACCTGTTTCAATTTTCTTTCTCTTCAACGAAAATTTATCAATAAGCCCAAACTTGAGGAGGTGATCTTCTGTTAAGAGAATAGTTTGTTGGCGAAAGTTATCATTGAGTTGCATAATGGTGTTAATGTTTGCCTTCTCTTTCAGAATTAATGGGACATTTTTGCCCCAAGAAGCTACAAAATAAAAAGAAGAAAATTAGGGCAAAACATGGCATATATTAACCATGCAACAAATGATATGCAAAGGATGAAGACCTGTTTGTTGGAACCAAGTTGGAACTGTGCAGATGCAATGCCCTTCATGCAGAAATTGACCCCAATTCCCATCCGCTAAGAAGCATTTGTTTTTCCAGGTTTTGTTTGAAGAGGGATTGCCTATTAACACATCCGAAAAGGATTGCCTCCCAAGTATAAGAGTGTCGAAGTAATAAAACCCGGTGAGACCGGGGTCGATCCACGAGGAAGGAGATTTTAGCGCTACAAATTATAGGCTAAGCAAATACGATATGATGATTCAAAGATATGACAAGATAATATCAACAATAGATGAGAATAATTAAAATATGCAAGAAATTAACACAATAATAATGATAGTTAAGGTTAGGGGATCCGCCCTTGATATTTCGAATAAGGATAATTAGCCCATTTTAGTTATATGAATTATATTTGTTTCATTACCAACATTTATACCACTTCTTGTAAATGGGTTCAAGCATCCAATGTGCCAATCACCATATGTCTACAACAAATCAAGGTTCCTAACTAGATTCGTGTCGGTAAGGAACAACCATACGTCATCTAGAAAGGATCCAAGCATTTGATGTGCCAAGGATTGTCGACAATGGATCAAGACCTCCACTTTACGAGTGGTGTCAAGATTGATTAAGAAAAGAAATATAAATCATATAAAATAAACAACACAATATTATGACAATTAAGCACATATCAAGAGTTAGAGAATCCTTATTCTAATATCAAGGGTTTCACCCTTTCACCTTAGCAAGAGAGAAATTAGAAGAACGTTATAATAGAAAGAAAATAAAATGCAAGAAAAAGGAAATTCATTAATAAAATAAACACACAAAACACAATACAAGATCCTAGCCAAAGCCAAAATATTCCAGCCAAGGCCAAGATGCCCTAATGGGTCACAAGGCACCTCTATTTATAGATATATCTAGGGGTAAACTTGTCAAATTACAATGGCATAATTGTCAAATATTAGTTGTAAATATCTTTGACAATTGGGATCATTAGGCACCGACTTTGACCATCAATTTTAACATTGAAATGTTGAGAAATTTAATCAAATGTCTTCATAAAAGTTGTAGATATTTCTCTCAGCTTTCTAGAACATATCGATTTGCACAATTTGGATACGTATTTTGAGAGATACAGTCCAAATACTGAGGCCTGGTCCGACTGGGCCTATACTATAGATGGGTTCACTTCAAGCCCAATTTTGGTCCACTAAGAGCCCAAATTTGATGATGCTTGTGAAATGCAA
Source organism: Boswellia sacra (assembly GCA_013180625.2). NCBI lineage: Eukaryota > Viridiplantae > Streptophyta > Magnoliopsida > Sapindales > Burseraceae > Boswellia > Boswellia sacra. Next base: position 55,752 of record SNVD02012177.1, on the reverse strand, counting down.
TCTTGTATACAATTGAATCAGCTTTCCGAAACATTAATATTTGCACCATTTTGATTTATAAATAGAAAGTTATGCCCATTTTACCGAACCTATAATAAAACCAAAATTAAGAGGAAGTTAATTCCAAAGATACAAAGACTACAAGTATGCTTAAGTTGAGGAATTTAATGACATTATTAATGCAATATGATGAACCAAGCTCTTATTAAACATACATATTTAGGTGTTCATCACACCCCCCAACTAGCTTATTGCTAGTCCCTAGCAATTAAAGCGTTATTATTTAGAAGTGATTTATAGAATTTTACATCCAAGGTGGTCATTATTGCACTCTCCTTGATTTTATCCAAATAAACAATCTCTCAACCGATTTTTTTTATATGACTTATGTACCCTTCAGTCAAGATATCAATAAACCTTCTTTTTGTGCTTAGTCGACACATGACTATGGGGCTTATTAGAAAGAAGCCATATCGATTCTAATATTTGTTAAGGCTAACAACCTTAGGTAAGGGGCATTTATTCATTATATATATATATATATATTTTTCTCTTTTTTTTTGAAGGAATGCATCTTTAACCCATGTAGCGAGCCTTAGGCTAATGACTTCCAGACCAGTTGGCCTTAGGGCATTAGGTGTTAAGACACCCCTTCGAGCTTAACGACTCGGATTGCCGATGCTTTATTTTTTCTCAAAAACTTGTAGATAGTGCAATGTTCAATTCCATTAAACTTTCTCCTTAATCCATGTAGCGAGCTTTGGGCCAATAGCTCCCAAACAAGTTGGTCTTAGGGTATTAGGTGTTGGGGCACCCCTCGGGCTTAATTGCTCGAATTAAGGAGGCTACGAGACCAAACTTATCCACAATTACTCTCTTTCTTTTTATCCTTTTTTTTGCTTTTTTTTTTTAACTTTCCCCTTCCTTTGTGTTGTTATCATAAACAAAATAAAAGAACTCAAATATTACAACATTTCATTTTGCCACCCACAATCATGCATCAAGGTATGTGTGTGTGTGTGAAGAAAAGTTCATGAATACTTGCTTAACGAGTACATAAGCACACAGTTTATTAAATGATAAGGTTGTGAGAGTTCATAGATTTGAATAATTCAAAGTGAAATGAATAAGACCTCCTTGTTATAAAATTAAAAAATCAAGACTAAATAATATCAAGTTAGCTAAAATGAGTTCACAAAATCAAAATAAAATGACAAATTGGTTAGAATGGGTTTCAAGAGTTCAAACTGGTCCTCCTTACTCTGCCATTCCTGACCCAGAATGAGTCTCAAGAGGATTTGAACTCCTTACGCCGCACTCTGAATCTAATTACTAACTCGCTTTTTTTTTCAAGAAAAAGAAAATTCCAAACATACTTATGTCTACTATCCTTCCCCCCCAACCAAATGAAACATTGTCCTCAATGTTTAAATGTAGAGAGATAAAGTATAGGAGACATTACCTGAAACTTCTGTTATTCAAGAGAGATGACCTGAAAGACTCATAAAATAAAATGCTAAAAATAAAAGACAAAGAAGAATTACAAACGGAGATTCAGATCCAATCTGCGCTTTTTGTTTTGTTCCCCTGACCAATCAATTTGAGTTATGGCTGGGTCAGGTTCATACTCGAATGCTTGTAACTTGTCAAGTAGTTCACTAGCAGTAGTAACAGAAATAAGGATCTTTCTCGCCGAATGAGAGATAAAATTTTGTTCCATAGCTGCATCAACAAAACTTATCAAAGGATCAAAGAAATTTTTAACATTCAACAAACCTAAGGGTTTTTTATGGAGATTCAGTTGGGCCCAAGAGGCAATTTGAAAAATTTCTTCAAAAGTCCCAAAGCCACCTGGTAAAGCAATAAAGGCATCGGAATTGATAAGCATATGTGTCATGCGTTCATGCATAGAGGAGACTTGTAACTCCTTCCCAACCGTTTTTCCAACAATGCTTTCTACAGCCAAAGCTTTAAGAATAACTCCTAACACTTGACTACCTCCTACATGTGCAGCTGTTGATACGCAACCCATTAACCCAAGGCTACCTCCCCCATAAACCACATGAATCTTTCTTTCAGCCAGTAGCCTACCAAGATAATTCGCTACTTCTACGAACTCTTCACTTTTACCTGGTCGAGATCCACAGAATACACATATCCTTTTGGATTCGACGTTTTGAAGTTCCCTCCATGTCTATGTAACTCTCTAACTATGTGTGAAGAAGAGAACAAGACATGTGGTATTTATAGAGTGCAAAAAGGTATGCTAATGATGATATCTGTCTAGGTAGCTCGGTTGTTTGTTGAAAAAGTTGACAATAATGCATAAAAATTCAAAAGATGATGAAATAAGACACTATAAGTCAAACAAAAGATACAAATTTAAAAATGACAGCTATGAGGTATTAAAATTCAAAAATGATGGCACGCATGCATATGTACAGGTAGTTGTGACTGTGGCTCACATCTTCTTCTGATTTTACGTCCAGAAACGGCTTAAACACCTTCTATGAGTTGGGGATATGCTTTCCATCCAGTTTTCTTATAAACTGACAAACAGGGTCGTTTTGAGTCAGATTCCTAAGACTATAGCGTTCCTGCTCATCTCGGAATTGTGTCCACAAATTAAAAATTTTACGCTGCACAAGTCCACAAGAATGCGTCTCAAGAGTCGTTCGGATATCATCCAAAGACTCCTTACTCAGTCCATTCTTGATGAACTGTAGTTTATCCTCTCGATTATTAGACAAATATCCCAAGGAGTGGCAACGCTGGTTACAAGTCCATCTTGTACATCTGGGACAAACTTGTAACCTTTTCGCTCTTCGCTTTTTGGCGTAAGAGCTTTTTCCCATACCTGGCATGTGAGAAACAAGATTATCTGAAAATTCATAAGAAAATCGAACCTTGACTTCAATTAACCATCTTACTTCAACGGGCATACCCTTATGCATGAACATCCTTACTCTTTCTGTGCGAGCTTTATAAATTTTAAGCAAATCATTTGGAGGAAGAGAGGGGAAATGTTTGTGCAGATTTGAGAGAATAGTGTCCATGTGAGAATGCGAGAAAAGAAAGAAAAATGAATGCAATGTGAGCAACAGTTTTTAGGGAACTGAAAAATCGACTTTAAAAGTCACGGAGTACCGTATCCGCCACTTGACCGGGAAAAATCAATCTTTAAAAAGGATCGACTAAAGCAATGAACTCTTTATTTTGGTCAAAATTTTCAAAGAATGGTTTTAACTATTGTCTATTAACTTTAAACATATTACCATTCTTTGGGTTCTCAATTTCAACTGCACCATGAGGAAAAACGTTTTTAACAATGAAAGGCCGAGTCCAACGAGATCGAAGTTTACCAGGAAACAAATGTAATCTTGAATCATACAAAAGAACTTTTTGTGAAGGTTTAAAAGATTTTCTAACAATGGATTTGTCATGAAAAACCTTCATTTTTTCTTTGTAGATTTTAGAATTTTCATAAGCCTCATTCCTGATTTCTTCAAGTTCACTCAGTTGGAGTTTACGTAACTTGCAAGCATCATTCAAGTTTGTGTTAAATGTTTTAATGGCCTAATAAGCTTTATGTTCAATTTCCACAGGCAAGTGACAAGGTTTTCCATAAACTAATCTATAAGGAGACATTCTCAATGATGTTTTGAAAGCAGTTCGGTAAGCTCAAAGTGCATCATTAAGTCTTAAAGACCAATCTTTACGATTTGGGTTAACCGTTTTTTCTAAGATCTGTTTTATCTCCCTATTAGCTAATTCAACTTGTCCACTTGTTTGTGGGTGATAAGGTGTAGAAATTTTATGGGTTATTCCATATTTCTTCATTAAAGTTTCAAATGGTTTGTTACAAAAATGTGTAACCCCATCACTAATAATGGCTCGAGGAATTCCAAATCTACTTAAGATATTCTCCTTCAAGAATTTGACAACTGTTTTGTGGTCATTGTTTCGACATGGAATTGCCTCGACCCATTTTGAAACATAGTCTACTGCAACAAGGATATACACAAAACCAAATGATGGTGGAAAGGGTCCCATAAAATCAATACCCCAACAATCAAAGATTTCAACAACAAGAATGGGATTCAAAGGCATCATGTTTCGTTTGAAATGGATCCCAATTTTTGACAATTTTCACAAGTTTTGCAAAATGCATGTGCATCTTTAAATAAGGTGGGCCAATAAAATCCACATTGCAAGATTTTAGCAGCTGTTTTTCTAGATGAAAATTGTCCTCCACATGCATCGGAATGACAAAAGTTAATGACACTACTTACCTCATTGTCGGGTATGCATCTTCTTATTATTTGATTCAGACAATATTTGAAAAGATACGGATCATCCCAGTAAAAATTTTTCACCTCGGTTAAAAATTTTCTTTTGTCTTGAGCATTCCAATGAGGTGGCATTTTCCCTGTCACAAGAAAATTTACAATGTTACCAAACCAAGGTATAATAGCAACGGAAAATAAAAATGCAACGGAAAATAAAAATTCATCAGGAAACGAATCATTGATAGGTGAAGTTTCAATTAATGTCTCTGTCGTTAGTCTTGAAAGATGATCAGCAACGACATTTTCGGCTCCTTTCTTATCCTTTATCGTGATGTTGAATTCTTGGAGCAATAAGATCCATCGTATCAATCTAGGTTTTGCATCCTATTTAGACATTAAATATTTCACAGCTGCATGGTCAGTGTAAACAATTGTGGGAGAACCAATTAAATAAGAACGAAATTTGTCCAATGCAAATACTACTGCAAGTAGTTCTTTTTCAGTTGTTGTATAATTCATTTGTGCATAATTTAAAGTCCTACTTGCATAGTATATCACATAAGGCTTACCTTCTTTTCTTTGTCCTAAGACAGCACCAACGGCATAGTTGCTTGTATCACACATCAATTCAAAAGGCAAGGACCAATCAGGAGATTGCATAATTGGAGCAGTTGTTAAGAGTCCAATTAATGTATCAAAGGTATTTTGAATTCTTGAGTCCATTCAAAGGAAGTATCTTTTATTAAGAGGTTACAAAGAGGTTTAGATATAGCACTGAAATTTCTTATGAAACTCCTATAAAATCCAGCATGCCCTAAGAATGAACGAACCTCTTTAACTGTTTTTGGTGGAGGCAAATGGGAAATTAATTCCACTTTTGCTTTGTCCACTTCAATTCCTTTAGAAGACACCACATGACCTAAAACAATTCCCGAAGTGGCCATATAATGACATTTTTTTCAATTCAAAATAAGATCTTTTTCTACACACCTTTTTAGGACTTTTTCTAAATTTTCAAGACAATTATCAAAAGAGTTTCCAAAGACAGTTAAATCATCCATGAAAACTTCTAAACAATGCTCAACCATGTCATTGAAAATGCTTAACATGCATCTTTGAAAAGTGGCAGGGGCATTATAAAGTCCAAAAGGCATTCTCCTGAATGCAAAAGTGCCGAAGGGGCACGTGAATGTGGTCTTTTTTTCGTCTTCGAGTGCAATGGGAATTTGATAATAGCCTGAGTATCCATCAAGAAAGCAGTAGTAGGGGTTTCCTGCTATTCTTTCAAGAATTTGGTCAAGGAATGGTAAGGGAAAATGGTCTTTTCTAGTGACAGCATTTAATTTTCTATAATCAATGCACATCCTCCAACTAGACGAGACACGAGTTGGCAATAATTCCCCCCTTTCATTTTTAACAACTGTAATGCCAGATTTTTTAGGTACTACTTGTGTAGGGCTTACCCATTTACTATCAGAAATAGGATAGATAATTCCCACATCAAGTAGTTTGAGAACTTCAGCCCTAATGACCTCTTTCATATGTGGATTTATCTCCTTTGAGGTTGTTGAGATGTTTTGGCATTTTCCTCTAAATGTATTCTATGTGTGCAAATTAACGGGTTAATGCCTTTTATATCTTTTAAAGTCCACCCAATTGCATCTTTATGCCTTTTAAGCACTTCTATCAACTTACCTTGTTGCTCGCATGTGAGGGATGAAGAAATTACCACCGGATATGTCTGATTCTCCCCAAGATATGCATATTTCAGTCCTTCAGGTAAGGGCTTCAATTCTAACTTGGGAGCTTCATCTTCCTTGCTTTCATTCATTTGCCCCAATTCTTCAATTCTTGATTTTGAGCCTTTTTCCCATGCCTGTGCACAATCCAGTAAAGAACACATATTAGAAAGATCATGTTCTAGTTCCATACTTGATTCTAACGAATTTACTAAACAAGTTTCCAAAGGGTCAGAAGAATTCCCTTTTTGGATGTGATCTTCCACAATAGATTCGATCATATTAGCCTCCTCAATTTCATCTTCTTCTTCATGTGGTTGTTTGCACATATTGAAAACATTAAGTTCCAATGTCATGTTCCCAAAAGATAGCTTCATGACTCCATTCCTGCAATTAATCAAAGCATTAGAGGTGGCTAGAAATGGACGCCCTAAAATGACAGGAATTGAATTACATACTTCCACTGGTTGTGTGTCCAAGACAATAAAATCTACTGGGTAAATGAATTTATCGACTTGAACTAACACATCTTCTACTACTCCTCTTGGTACTTTAATTGATCTATCAGCAAGCAAAAGAGTCACAGAAGTCAGTTTTAACTCACCTAAATTGAGTTTCTGAAAAACCGAATATGGAAGCAAATTCACACTAGCACCAAGATCAAGTAAAGCTTGTTCAATTTTATGCTCTCCAATAACACATGAAATTGTAGGACAACCTGGATCCTTATATTTCACTGTATTATTATTTTGAAGAATAGCACTTACTTACTCGGCTAGAAAGGCCTTCTTTTTTCACATTCAGTTTTCTTTTCATAGTGCACAAGTCTTTCAAAAATTTTTCATGAGAAGGTACCTGTTTGATCACATCAAGCAAGGGAATGTTGACCTTTACCTGTTTAAAAATTTCAAAGATTTCAGAATTGTGAGTTGGCTTCTTTTGTATGGCTAATGCTTGAGGAAATGGAGGCACAGATGAGGATTTGGTTTCCTCTTCGCTAGGTATTGGTTTGACAACCTCTTCCTGCCCTTTAGAGATCGATTCTTCTTCTTTCTCACAAAGGTCAGGAATGTGTTTTTCAATGACCTTACCATTGTGAAGGGTCATGACTGACTTGGCTTGGTCAAAATAATGGTTACTTGAACTCCCTGCATTTGCATTAGATTGATCTTTGGGGTTTTACAATGTTTGAGAAGGAAAGTTTCCCTTCTCTTGGATGCTAAATGTTGATGCAAATTTTGCAAGAATTTCTGACAAATTTGCTAATGTTTGAGCAGTTTGACTATGGAAAGTCTCTTGCTTTGTAATGAATGAATGCAATGTTTCTTCAAGGTCATTCCTAGGAGGAGGAGCATATGCATGATCATGAGAATTTTGAAATTTTTGTTGTGTTTGAAAAGGGGTTTGTGAAGATTGTGCATGATTATTATTTCTCCAACTAAGATTTGGATGATTTCTCCAACCAGGATTATAGGTTTGTGAATATGGATTGTGATTTGGCCTTTTGAAAGTGTTCAAGGCATTGGCTTGTTCATGGAGACATTCCCTAAAGGCAGGCAAAGTTGGACAATCATCAGTAGAATGGTCATTGTCATCACAAATATTACAGAAAAATAGAAGTCAATTGACCACTCTTTTTCATTTCTAAAGCTTCAACTTTTCTAGCTAGGGATGCATATTTGGCTTGAAGGTCATGGTCTTCCCTAAGGTTGTAAATACCTCTATTGGATGTCGAGGTTTGGGCCTTACTTGGTACCTCATAGGTGCCAGCAGTGTCCCAATTTTGTGCCTTTTCTACCAAGGAATCTAGGAAGTCAAGTGCTTCCTCAGGATCTTTTTCTTTAAATTCTCCATTACACATTAATTCCACTAGTTGCCTATCTTGAGGTGTTAACCCTTCATAGAAGTGTGCAACTACTCTCCAAGTCTCAAAACCATGGTGAGGACAGGTATTAAGTAGTTCCTTATACCTATCCCAACATTGGTAAAGGGTTTCCCCTTGTTTTTTAGAGAAATCAAAAATTTGTCCTTTAAGGGAATTTGTTCTATGGGTGGGAAAATTTTTTTTCAAAAATTGTTGTTTCATCTCATCCCATGAACTGATGGAATTCGACCTCAAATTTTGTAGCCATGTTCTAGCTTTATCTTTTAAAGAACAAGGAAAAACCTTTAATTTAATGGTGTTTATGCTACAATTTGGGTCAGTGTAGGAGCTACATACCTCTTCAAAGAGTTTCAAGTGCGAATATGAGTTCTCCATGCCAAGGCCATGAAAAATGGGTAGAAGTCGAACAAAACTTGGTTTGAAATTGAAATGGATTGAATCTGGAGGAGAAACTACACAAGATGGTGCACTAGTCCTTACCGGATTCATGTAGTCTCTGAGGGTTCTTCGTTGGTTTTGATCATTTTGTTGCGAACTGTTGTCCCCTTCATCCGTGAATATTTCCTCATGATTGTCGGTCATGTTTTCTAAGAAAGATGATGTTTTTTTAACAAGTCTACCACTAGATGTTCGTGACCAAATTTTCATGCAAGAAAGAGAGAAGAAAAGAGAGGAAAAGATGAACACAAAAAAAAAAATTTAGATCTAAGATGAGAAAAGAGAATACTTAAAATTTGACACATCCGAAAAGGATTACCTCCCAAGTATAGGAGTGTCGAAGTAATAAAACCCGGTGAGACCAGGGTCGATCCACGAGGAAGGAGATTTTAGCGCTGCAAATTATAAGCTAAGCAAATACGATATGATGATTCAAAGATATGACAAGATAATATTAACAATAGATGAGAATAATTAAAATATGCAAGAAATTAACACAATAATAATGATAGCTAAGGTTAGGGGATCCGCCCTTGATATTTCGAATAAGGATAATTAGCCCATTTTAGTTATATGAATTATATTTGTTTCATTACCAACATTTATACCACTTCTTGTAAATGGGTTCAAGCATCCAATGTGCCAATCACCATATATCTATAACAAATCAAGGTTCCTAACTAGATTCGTGTCGGTAAGGAAGAACCATACATCATCTAGAAAGGATCCAAGCATTTGATGTGCCAAGCATTGTCGACAATGGATCAAGACCTCCACTTTACGAGTGGTGTCAAGATTGATTAAGAAAAGAAATATAAATCATATAACATAAACAACACAATATTATGACAATTAAGCACATATCAAGAGTTAGAGAATCCTTATTCTAATATCAAGGGTTTCACCCTTTCACCTTAGCAAGAGAGAAATTAGAAGAACATTATAATAGAAAGAAAATAAAATGTAAGAAAAAGGAAATTCATTAATAACATAAACACACAAAACACAATACAAGATCCTAGCCAAAGCCAAAATGTTCCAGCCAAGGCGAAGATGCCCTAATGGGTCACAAGGCACCTCTATTTATATATACATCCAGGGGTAAACTTGTCAAATTATAAGGGCATAATTATCAAATATTAGTTGTAAATATCTTTGACAATTGGGATCATTAGGCACCGACTTTGACCATCAATTTTGACATTGAAATGTTGAGAAATTTAATCAAATGCCTTCATGAAAGTTGTAGATATTTCTCTCAGCTTTCTAGAACATATTAGTTTGCACAATTTGGATACGTATTTTGAGAGATATGGTCCAAATATTGAGGCCTGGTCAGACTGGGCCGAGACTATAGATGGGTTCACTTCAAGCCCAATTTTGGTCCACTAAGAGCCCGAATTTGATGATGCTTGTGAAATGCAATCTTGTAGACAATTGAATCAGCTTTCCAAACGTTAAGATTTGCACCATTTTGATCTATAAATAAAAAGTTATGCCCATTTTACCAAACCTATAATAAAACCAAAATTAAGAGGAAGTTAATTTCAAAGATGCAAAGACTACAAGTATGCTTAAGTTGAGGAATTTAATGACATTATTAATGCAATATGATGAACCAAGCTCTTATTAAACATACATATTTAGGTGTTCATCACCTATGACAGCGGTTCCTATCCGAAGCCATGAATTCAATTGGTACCAACCATGAGTTCTTTTATGGGTATGTGCTTTAATTTGGTATAATGAGCATATCTCCTCCAAACTGGGTTCTGAGTTTAGGAATTTCTTCCACAAAACCAAACAACCAATAATGGATTGACAACCATTTGGGTTTAACTACGCCGGAGCAAGATTAAAAAAGTAAAAAAGTTTCCTGAGGAAAGGTTGCAAGGGAAGTCTCATTCCTAATTTAAAGAATGAAGTATGAAGGTCTAAAAATTCATCTAGAGGATTGTTGGGAGTATCATCCTCACCAATGGCTTTGAATACTATGCAAGGTGGGATATGGTATTTCCTCCGAATCTCCGTATCTAGTTTATCTTGTGTAATGATTGTCCTTCTATTACCAATGGTGAAAGCTTGCCTATGGTTACCGCGGATTTAAGTTAGGAATTCTTTTGGGTGAGTTATAAAAGAAGGCAATGTGCAAGGGCTATCTAATTTAGCTAGAAATTCAGCCATGAAACAAGAATCAGAAATAACAGTGGATAAATCAGTATCACCAAAAATATCTAGCTCTAGAGCAATAGAGTCTTCAGACTAAATATATACGGCACATTCAATACCTAAAGGGTTCATAGCTTCAAAAAGAGGCTTTCCTAATTTCAATCCCAGAATAAACAACTAAACAGAAGCCACGCAGCATGCAAGATCAACAAAAATAAGAATCTGAAAGACCATACAGCTTATGGTTATATTTCTAACATTTAGCGAAGAAATTTATATTATTTCTTATGACTCGAAGGACCATAAAAATGAAAATTATTTTGATGCATGGCATGTGTGAGATTCTAGATGGAATCAAAAGAGAAATTTGAAAAGTAAAGAAAGTTACCTGTAGAGAGGAAAGTGGAGCTGCCGGAGATTGAAGAAAATAGGAACTCCTTCCAAGTCTAAAGTGAAAAATAGTGAAATAAGTTTGATGACTCCTACTACCAAGATACCTTGTGTAAATAGACACTGGCTGTAGGATTGATGAAAAAGGTGTTCTGTCCAAAGCCATTTGCTGCAGCGAGTCAGTCCCATGCTCCTAGATATCTGATGAAAATTTTTAAATTCAGCTCCTTGAAAGAGAGGTTTGGAACAGACTTTTGGATGAAGAGAGAGTCTTGTGTGTAGAAGAGGGAGGCGCAATGGGTAAAGTGAAAGTAAAGCTATAGTTTAATATCTTGATGGAGGTTAATTGGGCTTTAAACGAATGGGCTGGAAATTTTAACAAGACCAGGTCCATAAAGTTGTTTGAAGCCATTTGACGGCAAGTAAAAGGCTCATTTTAGCTGAATTAATCATGCAAGCAGTATAAAGCTGTTATGGGGTCATTGACATACAAAGTGTTTATAAGGTCATGTGAAACTATGATAATGGAATCCTACCTGGATGAATGAATGGAACATGAGAAGACAAAGCAATGCTTTGTGAAATTAAGTGAAGGATAAGTATCAAGCTTACAAGAATTTAGAATTACCGAATCCAACTTTCGGAATCAACAAGTACCGAACATTGACAATGGCAAAATGAGTCTGAGGAATGGTACTTCTTTTTTCCAAACACCAAATAGAATAATTTAGAAAATTAGAGCAAAGAATTCAGCCACATGGAGTATTGTTTTGAAAGTGTAATACAAAGTAACATGTGAAACATGCTGAACACACGGATTATCAATTCAAAGTTACACGGATCAAATTCTACCAAGTCAAAACGTAAATTACTGAAGCTCAGAAATCAAGTTCAGCATTTCAAGATCGTTTTGTGGTTGAGAAGTCAGAATACCAAGCTAAAAGTTCTGTGTTGATATTCAAGAGAAAAGAAAAAATGCCGATTACAAGCTTCAGAGTTCAAAATTCTAATCCTAAAGCTTTATAGATTTCTTTGAAATCTAAAAAGCTGGGGGGCTTATGTAGAGTTTAAAAATTGCTCAGATTAAGTTGGAGGGATTTTGGAGTAAAAATATACCGAATGGAATTTTGATAGAACTACTGAGTAGAATTTCTCATTAGTTCAGAGTCACTTGATGTCAGATCAATCACTTCCGAATGCTTAATTCTAAGTGGATTAGATTACGTAAATTCTGAACAAAATTAACTAGACTTTGAATTTTGGATGAATGATAACATGATCAGATGGATTCGAGAATTTAAAATCTCAAGATCGAGAACATATCCGATTGGAATTATAGTTTATCATATATTTGGATACGTTTGAATTCTTGTTGAACAAGGATTAAAAATCGCTAAGACTCAGCTATAAGAGGATGCTAGGACTTGAGGTAAATTCATTCAAAACATACTGAACATAATATATTTTCTTTAATCACTGACTTGAGCGTCGGAGAGTCTTAGTTGGTACCACCACCGGCTAATCCTCTGACCATTTTTTCTTTTTTTCTGTAGGTGCTCAGCTCTCACACAGGTCTGCCACGTGTATTCTTCAAGTCGGTGAAATTTGATGTCGACAAAGGCCTTAACCATGAGATAAAATCCACTATTCTTTTTCCCACTCACAATCTCTAGGAGAAGAACTCCAAAACAGAAAACATCTGATTTAACTGAAGATATTCCTTACATAGCATACTCTGGTGCCATATATCCGCTGTTAAAAATTGGAATAATAAAGCAAGTGGCCTCATAATATGAATTATCAGAATATCAAAACAATGTAATAGAAAATAAGTTTATTGAGGTTAATATATAATCTTCCACATCTCAAATAATGTTTAATTATATAGCATACCATAGCATTCACTTAAAAAGTTTGTAGTAATTAACAAATCAGTTATATATACCATTTGATGCTTTATATTAATTTGAGTTTACATATGCATTTACCAACACAAAAAAATCATTGGTTAACAAATTTGGCCTTTCGTAGTGTTTTCTTCATGTTTAAATATCATTTTTTGCCTTTAACTATCAAGCTAGCCTTTTAAATACAAACTTAATTAACAAAAATATTTTGTCACAAAAAGAAGGCAGAAAGACGATGAAGATAGAAATTGATGGGCATGAAAAGAAGGCAATTTTTGAAAGAGGCACTTTCACAGGTAGGAAACAAAGTGTAGGCAGAGTACGTAACAGTAATAATATTAATAAAGTCACTATGTTCCAACAACTCTCTTATTATTAGCTTCACTTTTATTTCCACCAAAAATTCTAGCCAATCTAAAGTCAAATATCTTTGGATTCTCGTGGTACAATAAAATATTACTAGTTTTAAGATTTCGATGAATTATTCTAAGTCGAGAATCCTCGTGTAAATATAAAAGACCTCTTGCAATGCCATTCATGATGCTTATGCATGTTTGAATCTGACAACAAAGTGAATACGTAAAAAAGAAATGTTCTTAATTATAAGTATTAAGATTCATTAATTTGCTGGCTAGAAAGTTTAAGAGGCGAACCAAAGACAAAGAAATCAAGGCTTTTGTTGGCCGTATATTCATACATGAGCAGCAATTCATTCCCCTCTAAGCAGCCTCCAATAGTCTGACAAGATTTTTATGTTGTAATTTAGTAATCAAAGTAACTTTGAGAATAATATATTTGATTTTTGTTTAACTATTTTTAATTTCTCTTTCTCATTGTCTTTGACTTCTAGTGGTGTTCGGATTTAATATTATAAAATGACAGTAATATCCTTTCAGCCGTTAATTTTAACGTCACCAGTTTAGCGATTGGGGTCTAATGAAGGGTCTGATAATTATTACTCTAAAATAAAATCATAACAAAAAATTTCGATTAATGAATAATATGTATGATTTTTGTTTATTAATTTTTATTTAACAAATATTTACATTTTATAACAATTTTTTTTAAAAAATCGATGATATAATACACAGTCCTACTTGAGTAAAATTATTTAAATAAGAAAAATTTAGGAAATAGGCCAGACTTTTTACCAAACTCAAATCATATAACAATTATTATGTTAATTTCAATAAAACAATAGACCAATGCATTGGATTCGTTAAGTTATAAGGGCCATTAATACAACTATGTCACAGCTTAAAAAATAAATTTTGAAAACACTATTAAACACTTCCAAAAATTTGTTAAGCTCTTATCATTTAAAACGGGAAAACTATAATGAAAAAAATTAACAATTAAAAAAACTAGCAACATTATGGAAATGTTGTACGAATTCTGATAAACGATAAAAAAAAATAACCAAAATTTGGAAAACTGGAAAAAGAAAATCTACAATGCCAGACAAAAACAAAAAGAAAAATAGAGAACACGAAAAACCCAGATCCCAAGCCAACAAAAAAATGAACAGAAACATAAAATTAAAAAAAAAAGTCATTTCTCCAATTGAATTTTCCTCTTTTTAACTTTGAGCACTTAAGACAAATAAAGTATATTTAGACCTTTTCTCCCCCACAAATTTAACTCTACCAACTACTATAATGCAGTATGATTATTGGAATAAATTAAAAAATCAATTATATTAATCAAAATAAATAACATTTTAATTTATATAATCGTTAAGTCAACTACCTACTCTCTGTAGATGATTATAGTGGTTTACCCAACTCTCGGCACAAATTTGACTATTGGATCTTTTACGAATATTTCCCACGGCTGCTACTAATAGGTGGCTTGACTTTTTGCAATATTGACTCTTCCGTGTCGCAATCAAGTGTTTCGTTGGCAAAGTTAAATTATTTAGAATTTGGTGACAATTCGTATCATTCGTGTCATCTATTTAATTATTCGTATCAAGATATAAAATACGGATCTGACACGGTTATTAAATGTGTTATCCACCTATTATAATCGTGTCATATTTAATTTACATAATTCACTTAATTCTTTAATATAATTATACACAACAAATTATATTCTATATATTTATATCAATTAAAATTATTTTTAGAATATAAATCATTATTCGTATAAAATATTATTAAAATCATTATAATTTATAATTTTACAAATTAATTTACTTTATAATATAAAATTTTCAGTTTTATAATATATATATTATAGGTAGGTAATAATTTACATCATTAAATAAGCTTATATGTTAAGTATAGATAAAATATGTTTAACTATTCGTGTCATTAAACGGGTTGGCGTGTTAAACACCTTCGACACGAATCCGACCTATTTATTAATTGTGTATCTTGTTCGTATCGTAATCATGTCGTGTTCGCGTATCATGACCCAAATTACCACTTATTAATTTATCCTAAGATACGATGAAGAACATTAATTTTAGAAAGAGAAAATTTTAACTAACTTGAAGCAGATTGATAAAATCCATCGCCCGGGAAAAAAGCTTTAGAAACTTTCTGTTATTCCCCATGATCCTTGTGTTTCTCTCTTTTCTAAGCTTTCTGAGTTTCACAAGAGCAGCTGATCCAACATACCTTTATAATTATTGCCCAAACACAAATTTCACTACAAACAGCACCTATCAATCAAATCTCAAGCTTCTGCTCTCTTCTCTTCCCTCCAACGCCGCTCGCAACCAGGGATTTTACAACGTCACCGCAGGCGAAGACCCTGACAAGGTTTATGGACTCTTCCTTTGTCGCGGCGATGTCTCGATGAGCACCTGCCAAGACTGCGTAACTTTTGCCGCCAAAGATATAACTGAGCGTTGTCCTGCTCAAAAACAAACCATAATATGGTACGACGAGTGCCTTCTTCGTTATTCAAATGAATCCTTCTTCTCTACCATGGACACCGAACCCAAAATTCTCCTGACTAATACAAGAAATGCAAGTAACACTGATGGGTTTGACCAGCTGGTGTGGAATCTGATGACGGCAGCCTTAAATGAGGCTCTAATGATTCCTAAACTTTTTGCAACAAGAAAGGATAATTTTGGAGGATTTCAAACACATTACGGCCTAGTACAGTGCACGCCCGACCTGTCAAAAGATGATTGTAGTTCTTGTATCCGACAAGCCATTCCAGATTTGCAAGATTGTTGTTCTCAAAGGGGAGGAGGAAGGGCGTTGTATCCGAGCTGTAATATCCGGTATGAGGTGTACCCGTTCTATGCCGGGGCTTCCACTGATGCACCAGCACCGTCACCGATACCGGGAACCACGCCTGAGTTTCTGTCCCCTCCAACTCCTGGTAATGTGACAAAATCAGAAGCTAAGGCGGAATAGAATTTGTATTATCTTAATTACCTTTTGCTAAATGCTATACATTTTAAATTCTCAGAAGAATAATAATAATAAGTATACTTATGGAATATACGGAAATGCATTTGTAACTGGTATAAGCATCAACAGTAATATATAGTGCATTTGGTTGATAACATTATCGACCTGTAAATAAATCAATTCCCTTATTTTGTTGTTTATCCTATGGCTGCTAATTATAATCCAAATTAACTTATATATAGTATCGTATTATTGAATATACATAAACTTGAATTGATGAAAGTTTTTGCAAGGAGGGAAAGGAAGGAAAGCAACATCGATTGCGGCTGGCATAGCAGCATCAGCAATTATAGTTATCTTGTTGTTTGCTTCTTTTCTTTGCTATATGCGGAGAAGAAACAAAAGACTCAAGGGTAATCTTCGAACAGACCTTGCATTAACAAAATCTATAATGCCTTTCTCTTTTTTGGTTTAACTAAATCTAAATGCATAATTGTGCCTTGTAGACAGAGTGCAAATAATCAAGAAGTTAAATTACTTGGAATGAGAGGAGGTGGAATTGGAAGTGAGTATTCTTATGATATTTTACGAGGAGAGCAGCAGGTGGAATCTCAAGAGTTGCCTCTGTTCCCACTCGTTCTCACACTAGAGGCTACCAACAATTTCTCTGACGAAAATAAGCTTGGAGAAGGTGGGTTCGGCCCTGTGTACAAGGTAATTAATTATAAGATGATTGCACGTCAAGCAATTATTAGCAGTTGTGTTACTTGTGTATGGTATTTATTGAAATACAATCTGTTTATATTAGAGGACATATTTTCATCAATATAACAGAAAACTATTTTTCAGGGAATATTAGCGGATGGTAAGGAAATAGCAGTGAAGAGGCTCTCAAGAACATCTGGGCAAGGGCTTCAAGAATTCAAGAATGAAGTTACTTTAATTGCTAAATTACAACACAAAAATCTTGTCAGGCTCTTTGGAGGCTGCTTAGAGGGGAACGAATTGCTGCTTATCTATGAATATATGCCCAACAAAAGCCTTGATATCTTTATCTTCGGTTGGCCTCTCAAACTTTCTAGCTAGCAAATTAACGAGCCTGAATACTTATAATTAAGAAGATTTCTTTTTTACATGTTCACTTTGTTGTCAGATTAAAAAAGGAGAGTACAATTAGATTGGAAAACACGCATAAGCATCATTAATGGCATTGCAAGGGGCCTTTTATATTTACATAATGTGAAGTGGGTGAAGGCATTTTTTGCCTTTCACCCAATCCCACATCGGTGGGAAACAAATTAGAGGTGGGGAGGCTTGGCTATATAATAAAGCCTCCTCCCCCTCTTACAAGTGTACCAAGCTTATGTATTAAGCTTTTCTCTTCTTCCTCCCTTGTAATCTCCTCCATTCTAATTGTGAGAGAGATTGTAATATTTTTCTTCATAGTGAAATATTTTCGGTCTTGTCCCATGGAGGTTTCCCTCAAATTGAGGGTTTTACCACGTTAAATATTTGTGTCTTTATTTTCTTTAATTGCCTTTAATTTATTTACTGTGGTAAGGCTGAGCCGCCTAAGTTGTCTATTTTATTTATTTGTGGAGGGCAGTGCCACCCAAATTGTTATTTCTAACATAACAATTTGTTTCTTGTCTTTTATTTGAGTTGCAGTAGGAATGTTCAATCTCCTAACAGTGGTATCAGAGCAAGGTTGCGAAGGTAGAGCCAAGAGTTAGGACAGTGAGTGGTTACTTGTATGGTTATATACATGTCTAGGAAAGTTTTGTCAAAAAGACGATAAGAGTCTAAGGAGACTGGATTTTAAGTGGGACCGCTTGTGACCCCTCCAGTGTTTCCTGGAAGCTTTCCTGGTGTATATTAAATCGTACCGGCACTTACTACTATTCTTGGTTACTGTTTAGCAGTGGTGTACGTATACGGATACTATTACTGTTTACGTATACGATACTATTCAAGGATACTGTTCACATATACGGTACTGTTCACTGCAAGACAAATGGCAGCCAAATTCAAGATAGAGAAGTTCGATGGAAACAACTTTGGGCTATGAAAAATTAAAATAAAGGCTATCTTGAGAAAAGAAAATTGCCTTGAAGCAATTGATGGAAGACCGGAAAATATGCAAGATGAAAATAAATGGGAGAAGATAGATGGTGATGCGATGGCAAGTCTACATCTAGCAGTTGCAGATGAAGTGCTGTCAAGTATTCAAGAATTAAACTCTGCAAAGGAGATTTGGGATACTTTGACAAGCTTGTATGAAGCCAAATCTCTACACAACAAAATTTTCTTGAAAAGGAAGCTGTACACTCTTCGTATGTCAGAAACCACTCCGGTGACTGAACATATCAATACTTTGAAGACGTTATTCTCTCAGCTCTCAACCATGGAGCATAACATAGAAGAGAAAGAACGTGCTGAGCTTCTACTTCAGAGTTTACCTGATTCATATGACAATCTCATCCTCAACTTGGCGAATGGTTCAATGAAGTCATCTCTAGTCTTTAATGATGTTGCGGCTGCTGTCTTAGAAGAAGAAAGCAGACGTAAAAACAAGGAAGACAGAATAATGACTTCTCAACATGCAGAGGCTTTATCCGCCAACAGAGGGAGATCAAGGGAACGTGGTTCCAGTGGGAGTCACAATCAGAACAGGGGAAAGTCTAAAGGAAGGAAGTTTATTAAATGCTACCATTGTGGAAAGCAAAGGCACGTGAAAAGCGAGTGTTGGCATCTTAAGAAGAATGGAGAGGGAAACAGCAAAGGAAAAGAATCTGAGTCGTCAGGATCTCAGGGTTGTGTAGCAAGTACTTCAGGGAATGGCGAAATCTTGTGCAGCGAGGCAACAACAGTTGTGGAAGGCAGAAAAAGGTTTGCTGATATTTGGTTAATTGATTCAGCAGCAACATGGCATATGACTTCTAGAAGAGATTGGTTCTATCAATATAAGCCTATCTCAGAAGGGTCTGTGTACATGGGTGATGATCATGCCTTAAAAATCACTGGTATTGGAACTGTCAAAATAAAAATGTTTGATGGTACGATTCGCACTATCCAAGATGTACGACATGTGACTGGCTTGAAGAAAAATTTGCTATCGATGGGACAGTTGGATGACCTCGGATGTGAGTTCCATACGAAAAATGGGACTATGAAGGTTGTCAGAGGCGCACTTGTGGTGATGAAGGCAGAAAAGATTGCTGCTAACCTATACATGCTCCATGGAGAAACGTTTCAGGAGGCAAAAACAACAGTTGCTAGTTCTGAAGAAGAATTGTCTATGATATGGCATCAAAGACTTGGCCATATATCCGAAAAGGGTTTGAAGATTCTCTCTGATCGAAAACTGCTTCCTGGAATCAAAACTGTAAGTTTATCATTCTGTGAGCATTGTGTTATTAGCAAGCAGAGTAGACTAAGTTTTAGCAGATCTATTGCTAGGAGTAAAAACGTTCTAGACTTGATTCATTCTGATGTTTGGGAATCACCGGTTACGTCCCTAGGAGGAGCAAACTACTTTGTATTGTTTGTGGATGATTATTCTAGGAGATGTTGGGTGTATGTCATCAAGAAAAAGTCAGATGTATTTCCTGTATTCAAAGCCTTCAAAGCACATGTGGAACTTGAATCCGAAAAAAGGATCAAGTGTTTGAGGACAGATAATGGGAGAGAATTCTGCAACAAGGAATTTGATGCTTTTTGCAGTAAAGAAGGTGTGAAACGACAGAAGACAGTTGCTTACACACCACAACAAAATGGAGTGGCAGAGCGGACGAATAGAACTCTCGCAGAAAAAATGAGAGCATTACTAAGGACTGCGGGTCTACCCAAGACATTTTGGGCAGAAGCAGCCACTACAGCCTGTTACTTGATAAATAGGTCTCCATCAACAGCAATTGAGATGAAGACACCTATGGAGATGTGGACCGGTAAGCCAACTGATTATTCCTCCCTTCATATTTTCGGATGTCCTGCTTATGTAATGTATCATGACCAAGAAAGAACGAAGCTGGATCCAAAATCTAGGAAATGTATCTTCTTGGGATATGCTGATGGAGTAAAGGGGTATCGCTTATGGGATCCTACTGCCTATAAGATTGTCATCAGCAGGGATGTTGTCTTTATAGAAGACATGTTTAAATGTGACGAAAGTGATAGCACGAAGAAAAATGTTGAGACTGTATCAATACAGGAAGAAACAATTTCTTCTGAAGCAATACCAGAACACGATGATCAAGAACCAGTTGAGTCTGAAGCACCTGAAGTCCGTCGATCAACTCGAGAAAGAAGGGAACCCTCTTGGCACTCAGAATATGTGATGGCGAGCAATGTTGCATACTGTCTCCTAACAGAAGATGGGGAGCCTTCAACCTTTCAGGAGGCTATAAGAAGTTCTGATGCATCTCTATGGATGGCAGCAATGCATGAAGAGATGGAAGCTTTAGACAAAAACAAGACATGGGATCTTGTGCCACTACCACATGGAAGAAAAGCCATCAGAAACAAATGGGTCTACAAGATCAAACGTGATGGGAATGATCAAGTGGAGCGGTATCGTGCTAGACTGGTGGTCAAAGGATATGCTCAGAAAGAAGGAGTTGATTTCAATGAGATATTCTCTCCTGTGGTAAGACTTACAACAATTCGGGTAGTCTTGGCTATGTGTGCTACTTTTGACTTACACTTAGAGCAGTTAG
Source organism: Boswellia sacra (assembly GCA_013180625.2). Taxonomy (NCBI): domain Eukaryota; kingdom Viridiplantae; phylum Streptophyta; class Magnoliopsida; order Sapindales; family Burseraceae; genus Boswellia; species Boswellia sacra. Next base: position 34,846 of record SNVD02012177.1, on the reverse strand, counting down.
ATGTAAAAACTGCATTTCTTCATGGAGAACTTGAAGAAGAAATTTATATGCTCCAACCGGAAGGTTTTGTTAAAGAAGGAAAAGAAAACTTGGTTTGCAGGTTGACCAAATCTCTGTACGGCTTAAAACAGGCGCCAAGGTGTTGGTACAAGAGATTTGATTCATTCATCATCAGCCTTGGGTACAACAGACTCAGTTCAGATCATTGTACTTATTACAAGAGGTTTAAGGAAGACTTTATCATTTTGCTGTTGTACGTGGACGATATGTTGGTAACAGGCACTAACAAAGATCAGGTCCAAGAATTAAAGGCACAATTGGCTAGGGGATTTGAAATGAAGGATTTAGGACTAGCAAACAAGATTCTAGGGATGCAAATTCACCAAGACAGAAAAAACAGGAAGATTTGGCTATCTCAAAAGAACTACTCGAAGAAAATCTTGCGCCGCTTCAACATGCAAGATTGTAAGCCAATTTCTACCCCATTTCCTGTTAATCATAAATTATCCTCAAGTATGAGTCCTAGCAATGAAGCGGAGAGGATGGAAATGTCTCGAGTACCGTATGCATCAGCAGTAGGGAGCCTAATGTATGCTATGATTTGTACAAGACCAGACATTGCACAAGCAGTGGGAGCAGTCAGTAGATTCATGGCTAATCCGGGGAGAGAGCATTGGAATTATGTTAAGAGGATCTTTAGATACATCAAAGGAACCTCTGATGCTGCACTATGCTATGGGGGATCAGAGTTCATTGTCAATGGCTATGTTGATTCAGATTTTGCAGGAGATATTGACAAAAGGAAGTCCATTACAGGCTATGTGTTTACACTTGCAGGAGGTGCTGTGAGCTGGGTATCTAAACTTCAAACTATTGTGGCTCTATCTACAACAGAAGCAGAGTATATGGCAGCTACACAAGCTTGCAAGGAAGCTGTTTGGATCAAAAGGTTATTGGAGGAACTCGGGCACAAACAAGAGAAGATTTCTTTGTTTTGTGACAGTCAGAGTGCCTTGCATATCGCAAGGAATCCAGCCTTTCATTCAAGAACGAAGCACATAGGAGTTCAATATCATTATGTACGAGAAGTAGTGGAAGATGGAATAGTGGATATGCAGAAAATCCACACGAAGGATAACATAGCAGATGCATTAACCAAACCAATCAATACCGACAAGTTCATCTGGTGTAGAACGTCTTGTGGCCTGTTAGAGATGTGAGCAGTATGTATAGAGACAAGACTGAAAGGAAAAATGCCTTCAAGTGGGAGAATGTGAAGTGGGTGAAGGCATTTTTTGCCTTTCACCCAATCCCACATCGGTGGGAAACAAATTAGAGGTGGGGAGGCTTGGCTATATAATAAAGCCTCCTCCCCCTCTTACAAGTGTACCAAGCTTATGTATTAAGCTTTTCTCTTCTTCCTCCCTTGTAATCTCCTCCATTCTAATTGTGAGAGAGATTGTAATATTTTTCTTCATAGTGAAATATTTTCGGTCTTGTCCCGTGGAGGTTTCCCTCAAATTGAGGGTTTTACCACGTTAAATATTTGTGTCTTTATTTTCTTTAATTGCCTTTAATTTATTTACTGTGGTAAGGCTGAGCCACCTAAGTTGTCTATTTTATTTATTTGTGGAGGGCAATGCCACCCAAATTGTTATTTCTAACATAACAATTTGTTTCTTGTCTTTTATTTGAGCTGCAGTAGGAGTGTTCAATCTCCTAACACATGAGGATTCTCGACTTAGAATAATTCATCGAGATCTCAAAACTAGTAATATTTTACTGGATCACGAGATGAACCCAAAGATTTCAAACTTTGGATTGGCTAGGATATTTGGTGGAAATCAAAGTGAAGCTAATACTAAAAGAGTTGTTGGAACATAGTAAGTGACTTTATTATGTTATTATTATTATACTCTTGTCTACACTTCTATTTCCTACCTTTGATAAGTGGCTCCTTGAACAATTGCCTTCTTTTCTGTAATGGCCATCAATTTCTATCGTTATTGTCATTCGGCCTTCTTTCTCTGACCGAATATTTCTCTTTAATTAAGCTTGTATTTAGAAGTTTAGCTTGATATTAAAGAAGAAAATAATTTTTAAACTCTACGAACAAGCTATGTAAGGCCAAATTTGTTAACAAATGGTTTTTATGTGGATTAATACAAATGTAAACACAAATTAATACAAAACATCAAATGTTATATAAAACTGATTTGTCGGTACAAACTTTTGAGTGAATGCTATGATATGCTATATAATTAAACCTTACCTACAAGAGGTGGAAGATTACTTATTAAACTCACTAAACCAATCTTCTATTTCGTGGATTTGAGATTCTGATTTCATATTATAAGGCTACTTATCTTGTTTTATTTTTCCAATTTTTAACAGCGGATATATGGCACCAAAGTATGCTATGGAAGGACTATTTTCAGTTAAATCAGATGTTTTCAGTTTTGGAGTTCTTCTACTGGAGATTGTGAGTGGGAAAAGGAATAGTGGATTTTATCTTTCCGAACATGGTGAAAGCCTCCTTACTTATGTATGTATCCATCCCGGATCTATGACTTTTAAAATGATTTCCAGTTAAATGATGTTTTCAATCTGAGATCGTTAATTCACATGTTTGGGGCACTTTAATGGCTTGTTTAGTGTTGCAGACATGGAAACTCTGGAGTGAAGGACATGCATTAGAGCTGATGGACAAAATATTAGTGGATACATATTGGATTATTGTGCGTTCAGGAAGATCCGGCTGATAGACCTACCATGTCATCTGCGGCTGTTATGCTGGCAAGTGATACAATAGCACTTCCTAAACCAACCAAACCCGCATTCTCTGTTGGCCGGGTTGTTGGAAAATCATCTCAATCATCATCTGATAATAAGGTTTCCTCTGTTAATGAGGTAACTCTTTCAAATGTGCTACCCCGCTGACATTATATTCATCAGGACAACATTTTGATGTGAAATACTATTTATTTTGAACAAGAAAATTGGTCAGTATTTTATAACTTCAATATTTACTAAATATAAATTTTCAATAGTCATTTAATTTAATCTAATCGTGCATAGAACGTTTTGATACTAGAATAAAACTTGACTGCGGAGTTAAATGGAACAAATACTATTTACAAATTTGCATCGATTTTCTTAAACCAAAATTAGTTTATTTATTAAAAGATCTTGAGTTAAAAAAAACTAATAATACTTTTCTTAAGAAAAGCAATGTAACTAAGTTTCCAAGCTATTATAATTTAGAAGAATTCTTTTTCTTTCTATGAAACTCACATGAAAAGTTAATTTTGCCCATTACTTGTAGTTTATAACAAGCTACTTGTAATGTTTGGCCAGATAATCGAAATTTTAGCTTCAATTAATTACTGTAATTTCCATATTATATGATATTAATTATGGAATCTGGTTTGGCTCGCAACACCTCCGTCCACGGTGTTGAAGTTTTGGTTGTTTTACTATTCATCGCCACGGTGTGGCGCGTGAATAGTCACCGCCTATACCATCGCCTTTGTTTAAGCCCGATCTACAATTTTTCCTTCAGCACTAATACCTGATTCCATTGCTATCTCCTCCGTCAAGGGCTATTTAGTTTACTGTTTCAGCCGCTCCTCCGGTGAGCGGCGAGTGGATTGTCACCTCCTGCACAGAATTGTAGATCAAGCACCGCTGGTCAATTTTCTCTTCTGTTGCACTATCAGATTCTAAGCAAATCAGCCAGAAATCGCGATTAAAGTTTCGGAAGATACTTTTCCGGTGACGGCGACACTGTTCATCCGGCGCACTATTTACCAAATTTTTTCCAGTTTGCTCATCGGGTTATTCCACGCAAGTTTCCTTCTTGACCGCTTCCTTGATTCCTTGTGGATTATTGTTTTTTTTTTTTAAAGAGGCGACGACGACTTTGGAAGCCAAGCCGCTTCGGTGCCTGGTTTGCTTTCGTTTTCCATCTCTTTTTTATGAGTTTGTATTGTATTTGATCCGTATTTCACTTGATGGATGCACCCAAGTCAACTGCTGTCTCTTGGGCTGATAAAATCAAGATCACTGATTCGAGTACCCGATGCAAATTGAATCCGGTTACTCCTAAGAAACCGGGTACAATCCTTGAGATTCCAGATGAGATTGTCGATGAGAATGTGGCCGAATGGCGTAGATGTCTTGTCGGCTTCTTTCCCGGATATGTGATACCTTATCATGCTGCACATTCGATAGCCATGCGTGCATGGAAATCTAGCGGCCTAGAGGACGTCTGCTCTACAGACACGGGCTTTCTCCTCTTTCGTTTTTGAACTGAGGATGAGGTTCATGCTATCATTGCTCGCGGTCCTTGGATGTTTGGAGGTAAAAACATTTTCTTACAGCCTTGGCATCCACATTTGAATTTTAATGCGGATCAAGTAGCGGAATTTCCCGTTTGGATCCGATTATATGGCCTGCCGTTTCCTTTATGGACAACCAAAGGCCTTAGTATTGTTTCCAGCATGGTTGGAGAGCCTATTTCTTGTGACAAGATGACTTCTGATCTTTCTAGATTGGAATATGCGAGGGTATGTGTTCTTCTTGATGCAACCACCCTCCGATTAAGAAGTTTGAGTTCAGATGCAAACTCTCTCCAGAGCCCATTCAAATTCAAGTTGAATATGAGTGGGTTCCAAAACATTGTCCCAAATGTTGCAGGTTTGGTCATCGTTGTCCAGAATCGGTAAAGACTTCAAGTCCAGATAAGAATGAGGCTAGCACCTCTGATAGTGCCCCTTTGAGAAAAGAAAAGGATGTGACCAAGGTCGTTGATTGCACCAAAATAGTTACTATCCCAGAAGTTTCTGCAGTGCAAGTTGAGCCTCCGAAGGCTACTACAGTTTCGAGTGCAGAGTCAGTTTCAGATTCTGATTCTCCATCTCCTTTTGCGACTGACGAGGGTAGACTTTTGGGCACTATCAAATGTTCTACAAATCGTGAGGCATCTATTTCCTCAGGGCGGATACCTACTGAGTCTTCTTCCACTCGTTTTGAGCCTTTGATTGGGCTCAGTGAGGATGATCAATCTGATAGGATTGACCATGCTCATTCGGATACCCCAGCTACCCCGGTAAAGAAGGGTAAGAAGAAGAAAAACAAGAAGGGTTAAAGCTCTTGTATTTTTATGTTTTAGACCGTTTGTGATCATTTCTCTTCTATGTTGTTAAGGCCGTTTGTGGCTTTTTTACTTTGTTTAGGCCGCTTGTGGCCTTCATTTTCTATCTTTTTGTTGGATTGTTTGTTTGGACTTTACGTCCTTTTGTAATTCTTGGGGTATGCCCCTCGAATTTTTGTACATTATAACTTTTTTTATTTATATTACTAAGTAACTTTTCCAAAAAAAAAAAAACTCCTAATTTCATGTGTACTTATTTTTTAAAAAATAATAGTCAAAGGTTCGTTATTTTCAAACCTCACCTAATGAAGATTATTCTTATGCTTGAAACTTGAAATATATATTTGTATTTAAAAGAAGATTCAATTAATTACTTTAATTTCTATATTATATGATATTAATTATGAATTGTTGAAACTTAAGAAAATAACTCCTAATTTCGTGTGTACTTATTTTTTTAAAAATAATAGTCAAAGGTTCGTTATTTTCAAACCTCACCTAATGAAGATTCTTATGCTTGAAACTTGAAATATACATTGTATTTAAAAGAGAGAGAGAGAGATCTTACGGGTGTGCGCGTGAATATATATAATAGTTGAATAAAGAACTATGCGCCATTTGTTTGTATTTCTCGTTGGACACGTCCTCTTTGATTGTTAGATAAATATTGACACATGTAAATCGAGCATAAAGGAGCACTCTAGGGGATGCAACTAGGGCCGCCATGTATGCTAAGTATGTAGGTACCCGAAAATTCCTCGCACGATCCAGTTTTTTTTTTTATTTTAATTTTAGAATATAAAACACATGTGGTAAGGTTCAGATCCAAGACTTATGAGTTGAATTTTAAGTTGTTAACCACTGAACCACATGGCTTTTTATGTTATTTGTTCAAGATAAATTTATATAATGAATTTTTTTTTATATATTCAATTACAACTTATAAATTGAGGGAGTTGTGGTTCGCACGCAGGCTCAAAACAAGGCTACCAAAGCTTATGCAACCAACTTTGCCACCAATGTTAGCCACATCTTTGAGAAGTTTCATGCAATCGTATACTATTTAACTCAATTAAAAGCATGAAAATTTTTAAAAATTAAAAAATGCTGGAAAAATTTGGAGTTTTTTTCAGGTGCGTGTGTAGCGCCCCAACACCACCAAATACCCACACCGAAAAAAGCCTGAAAAAATTTGGGGATTTTTTCGAGGGCGGAAAAGAATGTTTTGGTCCGGTGTGGATGCGGAAACGCCAACCCCCACCCGCACCTAGATTTTGTCATCCTTAATATACGCGTCACATCAGTGTGAGGCACCTACATAACGCAATCTGGGCTGCCTACTACAATACAACAGTTGTACCACAAATTTACTCATAAAAAAAAGAGTAAATTTATGGTACATTCACTTTAATACAATGGATAAAATCAAGGGATGCCACGTATGCACCACATCAATATAAGGTGCCTACATCGCGTGATCTAGGTGAAAAGGTTGTTTGAATAAAATTAAATTAATATAATTAATAAAGTAAAAGCTCAAGTATCCATAGAAGATATGCTAATCCTTTTGTAGGCACAATATCATATATAATATTTGGTATAATATTATAAAATAAACATTTCAAAAAGCTTCATAATAAAAAAATGTCTATCTAGTTATAATTTAATTTATCTTTGACTTTTACTAGTTGTATTATCGGTCTATTATTGTAATTTTTTCGAATAATTAATACAATCAATAACTTGTAGAATAAGAATAATGTAGGTCTACTCTCAATGTTCCTTTCTGTGTCAACTCAAATTGATACAAATCCAACATCCAAGAATTCAAAATTTTACAAAGAATAATAATAATTAAATAACTCTTTCACAAAGCTGATTACAATAACTATTACCTTTTAATATGCTAATAATAATATATTGCTATTAATAATTATTAGAAGTTAGATTTGTGTTTTTATTCATTTCTAAATGAATAATGATAAATTTATAAAGTTTGTATACAAAATTAATATGACATTACTAATTCAATGGTGCATTAACTTATCAATAATTTTTCCTCTTAATAAAGATACATACGTTGGACACGCTCCATCCCTTATAAGGTGATGGACAAGCTCAAGCTCTAAGCCTAAGCCTAATCTGTCTCTAACCAAGTCAAGCACCTAAGCCCATGCCCCTACCCCTATGAAAACAACGGGTCCACCACCCCATGTAAGGTTATGGGCTAGCCCAAGACTCGAGCATAGTCCTCCTCTAACCAGGTCATGCACCTCAGCACATTCCGCCCCAATGAAGGCTGAACAACCACCCCAAGCCTCAAGCCCGATCCTTCTCTAACAGGTCAAGTAACTCAGCCCATGCCCACATCCCATGTAAAGGCAAAGTGAGGTGTAGCCTAGTGGTGTACTCATCAATATTTATTACAATGACTATTTATATTAATAATTCAATTCATTTAATGTCATATCAACTTTATATACAAAATTTATGTATAAACTTTATAAGTATAACATTATTGTTTCTAAATTTTCAAATTTTGTATGTTTGAAATCTAATCTAAGGGATCTTCGATAGTCTTGTATTAATGTCGATATCAAGTGAAATGTTACAATAATTTGTTTTATCATATTTAAGAATCAAAGAAAAGCATTTTTTAATGATATTAAGTGTGAGTTTCAAAATATTCTATGAGTATGTTATTTATCATTATTATTATTATTTTTCTACTTCTCCCATTTACTTCGTATCTCTTATAAAAAGTATATGAATTAATTTTAAAGAATGTTGTTTATATATCTCTTTTTCAAAGTATAATAAGTATTTTAAAGTTAGAATTATTAATTTGGAATCATTGATAACATAAATTAATAGAATATATTTTCTAAAATTTAAGTCGGTTAAAAAAAAAAGTGGTTCTATCTAACCTCTATTTGTTACCTCATCAGACTTGTTAGATCCATGTGTAGGGCATTAGAGGTTCCTAATTTGTTGTCATCTTACAAAATTAATTTGATATAAAAAGGACCAAAGTTTTCCTAATGCTAGTTGAATTCCACTATTACTTTGTTGCATAAAACTCAATCATATTTAATTAGGATTGTTTTAATTCAATTAGGAGACTTATGTTTTGTCTTGTTTTAATTAAAGTTTACTTTAGGACTTTAATTAATTCAATTTAGGATAAATAGTAACTACAGTCTAATTTTTAGGAGAATTATTCACATTATGTTATTTCTCTTATTCTCCTAGCTAATATTCTTTCCAAAAGAGTTTTAATATTTCTTGTAGGAAAAGGTAAGGTGCGAAGCCTTCTTGGATGACATTATACAAAAACGTTCTCAATGCTTATGGAGATTATGACACTCAAGTATGTAGAGAGAAAATCAGTAGTAAATTTGTTACATACACGTCAGTAGAAAGTTGCAAAGCGCGCTTTTGTGATTTGTTAGATCGTGTGGTGCTTTTATCAAGTATGAGAGTGTTATCATGAGTTATTCAACAGATGGTGTTGTAGGTCTAACGACTGTAAGAGTGTTAGGTTACCAGTGTTGTGTTCTTGGAGAGAACAACTTTATATATAATAGGTGAGTGAGTATAAAGGTTCTTCCACTGTAATAGTTCCTTAGTCACTTAAACTATAGACAACATAGTTGATTGCAACTCTAATTGTCCGTGAACAGAGGTTTTTATAACCAAATCATATAACATCTTTATGCTCTTTTACTTTACTGTTTTATGTTATATTCTGTATAACAATATATTACTATCAATCCTAACAATTGGTAACAAAGCGAGTTTCACTGATATAATAGTGAAGATCTTGTTGATCTATAGTTATGGGATTTTAGGTTCTATCTCTTGTCTTCTTATACTTGTTGAGTGAAAGATAATTTGTTTTGAGCATGTCACATCTAAAAATCAATTGGCTAGTTTTTTGTTTAATCTTACATATGTGAAGCATCATGAACTTCTAACTGATTATGTTAGAGTTGATTATTTTTATTTAATATTTGTGTTATGTTTTTAATTAGATGAGAAAAATAATGGTGAATATAGAGAGAGCTACCGGTATATAATATGTAAAAGTCACCCACTAAAAGCAATTTTCTATGTATCTAAAAAATATACTTAAGTTTTGCCCTCAGTTGGAAAATGGCTATGTAAAGCCATAGATCTATCGCTCTTCCATTACGTAACCAATCCGATCATTATGAAACTTTACATCTAAATTTCTTTTTTTATATAAGTTATACAATCATTATTACACCAAATATCTCAAATATAATACCTCCAATAATATTGTGTACTTATCCATTACAATAACAATACAACACTTCATATCAATGAACTAATAAGTTTACCACAACTTGGAAGCGTTGATCTAACTTTACTTCAAACCAAGTCCATAGTCGTTTCTTCATTTGGTCATTCAAGTCTATAGAAGTCTATATCGTATTCAATCTTTCTAACCCTATCACTAAAACCACTCTTCAAAAAAGTTGGTGATGAGGGGTAAGTCGTCAACTTGGTAAGCATAATCAATCCTAACATTTTTTTTATATTAAAAACCTTTTATGAAACATAAATGTCTTTAGTAATCATAATTTTACATAATAACGTAATCTTATACTTGAAATTAATTGCAAAACATTTAATTGGAGACCATATAAAATAATCAATATAAATATAAATTGTCGACTTAATAAATAATACCCACATTAGAGCATATAAAAAGAAAACATATAAACCAGATTTACCATAACAAAATCTCATATCAATTCTCATAAAACATACAAAATAACGTAATTAATTCAAAATATTGCAATTTAATAAAAGTATTAAACCAGTACTAGAAAACATATTTTTATAGTAACTCATGTCATGCAGTCGTATCATAACATATTGTATCATATCATATCATATCATATTAGAGTATTAGTTCATGATCAAACATGTCAAATTATATTTGTGCACATTAGAATGTGCATCCAGCTAAAACCATAACATATCATATCATTTATGTGTGGCCCTTTGCACTGTATGTGGTACTTTGTGGTCCCCACATAGTCTCAAGATCTGGCTCCCATGTAGCCATATCATAATATATAGGGGTGCTACAGACAATGGGCCCAAATTCTTTTCTTATTATAACTTAGAGTGTGAAATACTGTTTCAAGAAATCTCATAAATATCAAAATACTATAATAACCCTTTACATAATAATTTCATATGTAAACTTCATTTCTTAGGCAAACAATTTCCTTAGAAAACATTTAAAACCAAGATAGTTTATTTTTTAAAGTTTCAAAGAAAGATGGGAGTATAACGGCTTGTAAATCCTATCTTTCGATAATTAATTAGTTAAATGAAATAAACTATTTAATAAGGATACTTTGAATTGTTAATATAGAGAAAAATGAAAAGATACTTTGCCATTTAAAAGCTAGATTTATAGAAAACTACTTTCCATTTATGAAAAACTATAAAACTTAAATTTTAGAATCGTGATGGTTTTCACATATTTCAAATAAAGCACCCTAATGTGAATATCACTAAAATGCAAATTTCATAACACCAATACAAACATGTATTTTTATAAAACCTATTTTTTATGCAAATAGATTGTTTATATTTATAAAGTACTTGTATGCATAAAAAATTTATTTGAAACTGTCGAAGTTTTTTTTTTAATATTTTGAAAACCACTATTCAAAACATCATATTATAGCTAAAACAATTTTGAATGAGTTGTATGAAACGCATAACAAGTTTTGGACATACATGTAGTTTTTGATACTTGTAACAGAATGTGTATCTTACAAAACACACTTACATAGACAATATACATAACATAAGAATCATTTCTATTTCCAAATAGTTTATAAATAATAACTTTTCATGACCAAATATATTTTTAGTTATGCATGTAAACTAATCATATTAAGAATGATTTTATTTACTTCAAACTTGCAAACCATACATGATATATATTTTAGTCATCCATCCAACATCTTTTAGTGATCTAACATAATGAAACATAATTCAATCATATCAATATCCATCACAATTTATCATCGAATACAGAAACTACTAGACTAACTCAAATTCCCAATTTAGTCTCTTCGATAACATCTTAGACAAACTATTTTCCATGCAATCGAATAGTCATCATCTCCATACCAAATGAGCCAGAGATCTCATAATTAATACACTCAGATCAATATGATAATAATAACAAAATTCATCTTATGTAATTTCATAAGTTTAAAACCTTCTAATTGACATTCCAATTACAATACTTCCACCTTTTTTTTAAACAAAAACAATAAAACATTCTCCTATTTTTAATAAATAATTTATAGTCCCAAAGTTTCCAATATCTTTCAGAGGCATAATAGACATATGCATCTCAAATGACAAAAATTATCAAAACATTTTGGATTTGAAAGTTCTTTTAAAGAAATCATAATTTAAGGGAATATCAATTCTGTTTGTTAGATTCCAAGATTGACATCCGTTACTTTCTAAATACAAAATAATTTGCCATTAATATATAAAACCATGAAAACTTCTAGAGTAAAACTTAACATGCCAAAGAAGATGTATATGTAAAAGCTTATAATTTTCTAAAAATTATAACCAACTCAAATCAAATTCATACTTTTGACATTCTGCTGAAAACGATAAATTCCATATTTTCAAAGTCTTCAGTTTTAAAAATAATTAAAAATAAAATACTTAGTTCTTTTTTAGTGAAACTAATTTTACAAGAAATATTTACATGTCTAATGTTAGATATAAAAATTTTAGAACAAAAATGAAGTTCAAACCATACTTATAATTTTTGTAAACTCACATGATCAGTTAAAAACAAAGATTTTCATAATTCTATCTTCAAATTAAAAAATTTATGAAAAATCAATCTTTCATATTTTCCTCTAAAATAAAGTTTAAAAGAATCCTTGGGACAAATATGTAATATTAAAACATAAAATTGAAAATCAGAGTGAGAATAAACTTATACACTTGATATACTATCTCATGTAATATTGGTAAATCTAGTTCCTAGACATCAAACTCCGACAGCTTATTAATACCACAACTCCAATACAATTGAATATTAAATCATTAAAATACAAACCCTTAGATAAAATAGACATCATCATGTCACAAACATCAGATTTAAACTAATTAATCTAAGAAAATATAAATTCTTGAACTCAACTCCAATCTTAGCACTTCAAATTAAGATAACACCAATCTCGGATTTTTAGTTCACAAAATACAAATCAAAATTCTTTCAGACATATGTAGACTAGTCCAATAATTTTTTCCATGAATTTCTAATACCAAAAACATTTTCAAACATATTTGTATTTTGGGTACAAAAATTTTGCTAGACAGTGTTTGACATTGAGTCAATCTATTTAATGATTTTATAAATTTATATACTGATCAAAACCATATCAAAATTTTCAAAAATAGTATTAGACATATAAAATAATAAGATTATCAAATCTAACAATTTACAAACAATATTTGGATGGGTAAAGAAATTTCTGAATTCGGTTTATCGAACAAAACGACTTAAATTTCAATTTAATAGTGATGTTTCAGAAGTACACTAAAAATTGAAATTGTAATCATTTTGGGTGAAATAAAATTCATATGAAATGTGGAATCTTTAGTTTCTCTATAAAAAATCATGAGCTCAAAATCATAAAGTAAATAAACATAAAAATTTGTGAACAACCTACTATCTTGATAACTCAGTCAATGATCACCAATCAATATGATACCTTAACCTTCTTATCACATAAATCTATTTCAAGTACCCACTTCTAATATTGATTAGATGTCTTAACATAAAACCATATCAAACCAAACTTTAATTCCATCCATAATAACGAATGAGTAGTAGATAATATTCTTATCCTAAATAAGATCCAACTTTATTGAGTTTCTCTTTGATCCAAACTCGTCATCTCCAACCTCCCACACATTTGCTTCAATGTTGAACTCATATTTTCTTTTAGGTTTTCACGTTAGAGGGGTTGAAAGGTGATGTAGGGCATATTAGGAATAAATTAGGGATTTCAATTATATTTTAGGGATTTTAATTAATTAGGGATTTTGACTTCCTACATGTGAAGAATCTCATGAAATCAATCAAGAAGTTGATTTCATAGGTTGTGATTCATATTTAGGCTCTTCTACTCCTATCATTGGGTCAACGGTGAAGTCTTCTATAGTGATTATTGTTTCTCTACCAATATCGAAGGCTGCTGAAGCATCAGTAATTTTTCTATCATGTGTGCTTCCAATATTAGATTGTCATGAAGTGAAGACATGGATTGACGACTTTCCAATGATCGTGCAAGACAAAACGTGGTGTTTTCTTATATATTGGCAAATTCCTCCTTGACAACTCGCCAAGAGTCGAGTTCTTTCAAGCGGAGGAGAATTGATGTAGGGCATATTAGGAATAAATTAGGATTTAAATTATATTTTAGGAATTTTAATTAATTAGGGATTTAGACTATTATTAGGGATTTTGACTTCCTAAATCAGGAGTAATCCTAATTTGAGTTATTTTCCTAGTTAATAGTTTACTATTTTATCTAAGATTTATTTTTGGCATTTTCTTGTTTAGTTGGAATTAGATTCTATTTCTTAATAGATTCTATTTTTTAGTCAAATTATGATTATTGGCACTAAAAATAAGTGTCTTTAGTTATTTTATTTCTTAGGTTGTTGAATATGGTTTTTTGATCTTTTAGTAAAAAGAATAATTTTCTCCCTCAATTTCACTCTACTTCTCTCTCAAATTTCTTCTATTATTTCTCCCATTTCCTCTGTCTATATCTCCCTCTCTTTCTGTTAATTTGAAGAACTCCATTCCTCATCAAAAGGTCTAAGATAGTTTAACGGCAAAATACATATGAGATGGAAAATAGGTTCTTTTCAATTAAGTGATATATAACCACGACAGTCTTATCTTAAATAAATACCTATACTAACTCGCACTCATTATGTAGCTTTCCAAATAAAATCAATCACTTAAATCTCCAATTTATTTCAAATAAAGGTTAACACTTGATTTTCTCCTTCAATAATTATCCAAAATAACGCCTATAAATCAAATCCTAAATATTCCAATCAATCTTGAATTACCATTAATATATCAATATTCCAATAGTCAGCTAAATCTTCTCCCGTTATAAAAAAATGATAATTTTAATTACTTGCACCCATAAATGTGTTCCGATTCCATTGAAATCAGCCCATTAAATTTCCCTCATATTTTGATGAGTCAAAATTTTGGGTGTTATAGGTTACCTTTATACTTGTGTGGAAGCTACTGTATTTGGCCAAAGATCCATTAAGATTAAATTTTGTCTAATGTATATTTATTTAGAATGGATCATATGATGTAAGGATATTGTTGTTATATTAGTTTTATATAACTATTTTCTGTTTTATGTTTTATAACTAATATGAAGGTATTATGTGCAAGTTTGTGTCATATCAGTAGGTTACTTCGAAGAGAAGTTTAAAAAAGCAAGGATATTTTGATTTAATGATTTTCTTTGTTTCCCAATTTGAATATATTACACCTTGTTGCAATATCCAAAAGTTGAGGGGGAGAACATTCAATCAGGGTAAGATTAATTTATTTCTAGAAGGATTAATTTTTTTATCTTTTGGTTTTTATTTTAAACTTTGGCACTTTTGTGACAAAAAGGCACAAAAAGATGGTACGTTTCTTTGTTTCCTTGTTTATGTTGTTTTTCTTCCAATAAGACCTTTGTTTAGACTATTGCATTAATTTGTCTTGTATATTTTGATAGTTTACTAAAAACTTGCTTTTCAAGAAAGAAACAAGGTCACCTATTAGTTTCTCTCACAAGATGGCAAATTGGTAGATTGTTAGATCCACATGTAGGATGTTACATATTCTTAATTTGTTTTCATCTAGCTTATTAGGATTACTTTGATTCCAAAAGTACAAAAGTTTTCCTACTCCTAGCTGAATTCTACTATTACTTGGTTGCCTAAAGTTAACTACCTTTAAATATTATAGTTTTAATTGATAGGAGAATTATGTTTTTTTGTTTTATTTGCAATTTACTTTAGGGCATTCACTAATTCAATTTAGGACAAATAACAATTAGAGTTTTATATTTAGGAGAATTATTCACGTTATACTATTTCTCTTATTCTCGTCACTGATGCTTTTTTCAAAAAGAGTTTTATTTCTTATAGGAAAAGGTAACATTCAAAGCCTTCTTGGACGCCATTATATAAAGACATTCTTAATGCTTATGGAGATTACGGTGCTCAAGCATGTAAAAGGAATCAGTAGTGCATTGTCATGTACATGTTGATAGAAAGTTGCAAAGCTTTTGTGATTTGTTAGATCGTGTGGTGCTTAAATCAATTAAGTAATGAAATGTATCAAGAATTAGAGAGGAACTGTAAATCCAGATTAGAAATAGTGAAGTTTGCATATTTATATACAAAATGCAAACGACGTTGATTGTGTGATTTGATTTCGTAACACTCCCCATCAAGTGAAACGGAGCTAAAAGTTCTATAAGCTTGCCACCCAAAACATTGAACTGAGACATAGGCAGCGATTTGGTAAAAATATTTGTTGTTTGATAAGCTCTAGGAGCATATCAAATTTCAATTTCTTTTGTAGTAACTCTCTCTTGTCTGTAATGCATATCAGCCTCAATATGTTTGTTCGAGAATGAAAAACTGGATTGGAGGCCAATGATTGTGCACCAACATTATCACACCAGATGATTAGACCACCTAAAATTGTCAGACCAAGTTCTTAAAACAGATTACGAATGCAAATAGCTTCAATGGCTGCTTGAGTTGATGAATGATACTCTGATTCTATAGAGGAACATGCCATTGTTTTCTACTTCCTAGAGCTCTACTAAATCAAATTACCACCAAGAAAAATGCAGAACCCAGAAGTCGATTTTTGATCATCTAAGTAGTTGGCTCAATCTGCATCTAAATAAATTTCCAATTGCATAGATAGACATGGTTTAAAATGACATCCATAACCAATAGTTCCTTTGAGATATCTTAGAAGTCTTTTGCAAGCATACCAATGATTTGTCGTCGATGCCTTTAAAAATTGGCTTAACTTATTAACTAAAAAGGAGATATTAATACACATCATAGTAAGGTATTGCAAGGCTCCAACTGTACTTTTATACAATGCTAGATTATCAACTAAATAACTATCATCCAAGGATAATTGGCAGCCTGGTATCATAGGTGTAGGATAACTCTTGGCATCTAACATATTTGTTTTGCTTAGCAGACCTTTTGTGTACTTAGCTTGCATAAAAAAAAAAGTCTTGTAGAATCTCTATAAGTTTTAAACCCTAAAAAAATATCTAACAAAACCAAGGACCTTTAAAGCAAATTGAATGTTTAAGTTAGTAACAATTTTGTAAACCATATGAGAATTAGAACTAGTAATAAATATGTCATCCATATACACTAAGTGATAAAGAACAACATGATTAGATGAGTAAATAACCAAAATTGGAATCTATAGCAGAATTTTGAAAGACGCAAGGAGAAAAAAGCAGCTTTCAGCTTCTCAAACAAAGCTTTAGGAGCTTGTTTGAGACCATACAATGCTTTATGTAATTTACAAACATGTGGGATGTAAAGAGTCTTCAAAACCTTCAAGTTGTTACATAGACACTTCCTCCTTCAAGTCAATATTTAGAAATGCATTATTGATGTTAATTTGTTGAACATCCCAATTTCTAGAAACAACAATAGTCAATATAATTCAGATAGTAGATGGTTTAACAATAGGACTAAATATTTCAAAAAAATCAAGCCCAGATGTTTGTTGGAAACCAGTGGCAACTAGCCTTGCTTTGTACTTTTGTAAAATACCATCCTTGTTATTTGTAAAGTGCCATCCTTGTTATACTTTAGTCGAAAAACCTACTGATTTCCAACAACATTCATAGAAGAATTATATGGGACAAGAGACTAAGTTTAATTTGCTCGTAGTGCCTTAACAGATGTAGGTTCTTCAATAGAAAGACCAAGAATGGTAGCTTGTGTAAGATAAGATTTTGGTGATCGTAATGAACCTAGTTTAGCTCAGGTTTACAAAGGATGTATATTTGAAGAGAAGGTTGCTTACGAGGACAAGGAAAAACCATTTCAAGATCAATGGCAAGACAAGATATGAATAATAGACCCTTTTTAAAGGAAGGAGATAAAGATAGTATAGGTTAAGTAATCAGAGAAGACTCATGGGAAAGAAGGTGAGATGAATTATTTGTTATTGGTGAGTTTCTACAAGATGGAGAAAGTGTTTGTAAAAAACTAAAAGAGGAGTTAGATGTTGGTAAAGCTCAACTATTATAGATGTATCCATTGAAGTTTTGAGACATGGAGAAATAGGTAAATACTGAACAAGATTCATAGACAATGATTAAGTAGATTTAGAAGAACTAAATGATGACTAAAATACAGCATTAGACTTGAAAAGAAAAGATAACTCATCAAAAGAAACACTGTTTACAATATACACACTTCTAAAAGAATTAAACACTTACAACCTTTAGGAGATAGGTTAAAACCACAACATACATTGAGATGTACGAAACTGAAATTTATGATGATTAAAAGTAAAATCAGTTTTATGGTGAACACTTCAAATAAATTTTATTTAAAATAAAATATTTAGCTATAAAGAGGAAGAAAGCTATAGAGATTGAAGAAGATTAAAGAAATGTAAGTGATTCAAAGAGAGATCGACGAAGGTGTTCATATGGTTAATGAAGAAGGTTCTCATAAAATTAATAAGAAAAGAGAAGAAGTAATTTGAGTTGTGCCGTGCGGCAATAAGTAGAAACCCTAAAAAATGAGAGGCAGAAATGGGTTGCATTGTAAACATATGGGTGTGCACACAAAGGATAGCTGCACATTAGAAGCTCAACAAAATCACAAAACCAATTAGCACATATCCAGCTCGTGTACACGTCACTAGGCCAGATACAATTTTATAAGCTTCTATATCTAACCCAATTTAAATTTTTCGTCTTGCTTCTTGGAGTTAGACTTAAATCTTTTAGGCTAACATTATGTTTAAAGGCCTCTTAACAATCCAATTAGAGATTGCAGAATTAATAAACAAAAATTAACATATCATGTGAATGCAAACCCACGTCAGAATACACTTCAAACAACGAAAAATACAAAACTAAGACTTTAACTTGGAAATTGAGTCTGAACTCTAAAGCTGTGAATTTGAGAATCTTAAGTGGCATAGAAGAGGGCGAAGGGCATAAACATTTAAGTTAAAACATTATATTATAATCAAAATGAACAAAAACATGTAAGAAATTAACAAGAATCTTTATCACCTACTAATCAAAATAAACATATCTATATGTAAGATGTTTAGTGGTGCTAGAATAAAAATACTATATTTTGGCTTTAACGGAGAAATAGAAAAGAGAGAAGAACTCTTGATTTTAGGCCTTACCAACTACCATGCTTGAGGGATGAAAGAATATAGTAGCTAAGTTGTATCTTCACTCTTCAGGTTATTTGGGCTAAAATTAAATAAATGACAAGAATTGTAATTAGATAAGAAGCAAACAAGTATCTTGAAAACACCTTTAGTTTCTTTAAGTAATAAACACTTGCAAAAACTAAACAGGATGGGAAATACCAAGTATGTACAGAGCTTCATTGCTGATAAAAGAACTCTACTGAAAATAAAGGAAACACCAACAAAGAGGATATATCATCATTTTTCGAATCAATATTCCAAGGAAATTAACCATGAAATAATCTGTTAGGGGAAATAGATAAAATTAGCAAAGTTTAAAGTGAGAAGCAACAAATTGAACATATCAATAAAATTATGATAATGTAAGTTTCAAAAATATGCATCTGAGCACCAAAAATTTATGAAGAGAAGGGAGAATTAGCTTCAAACTTATAGAAAGAAAGAAGCTACATCCTTTTGGGAAATAGCAAATATATGTTGTGAAATTCCCATATTAACAAAAGTCACTAATTAAATATGATAACCGAAGTGGTATTAAAAATTGGACCGGGGTATCACATTGTGAGAGCTACTAACTACCGACATTAAAAGCAGATACAAAATCATAAACTGAATAACACAGGTCAGTTAGATAAATCTAAACTCTTTTGGTTTTTATTATAAAAGGCTATTATCTACTTTACCATCCTCTTTTGAAAAGAACTAGGAGAGTTAAGATTAGTGTAAACTTCAACATATTTTAATGAACTAAGAACAATTACTCTTCAATGTGACCATTCACAAGTTGGAATAGTATTGAAATAAAACTGAAGCAGTATTTTCTATGAAGCAAAGAAGAAACTTTTAATATTAAAAAGAATCATAAAACCAATCAACATTTTACTTTGATTGTTATATTAAACCTCAATAAGGTAGAAGCAATCAATAGTGAAAATTAATGTAATGCTCATCATAATCCACTTTTCCCATAAGATAAATCTTAAGACAACCAAAATATTGATTCAAGGTAATGCACCTACATAGAGAGTCTAATGAGCTCCTACACAAAGTGATCCAAGGACCGTCTTCCATAACCACCCTGTTAACCAAATACTGGAAAGGCAAACCTTCAACAGCCAAACCAATTACTCCATCTATTTCTTGCAAACGCTTCTGTATCGTGCTCTAAAATGTCAATAAATTCATGGAGCTATGATTCCCCTTGCAGCAACAAAAACCTAAATGATTGAGATATTATTCCCCCTTGAATTAACATAAGCTCCGGATTCCCCAAAACTAAATGCTTTGCTTGCTTCTCAACATGGTAAAAATCAAGACTCATAATGTCTGCAAGATCAATCAAAGAAAAATACCCTAGTTTCTTGACCTTTGCTGCGATAATTTCATTCCTCAGTTGCTCCTATCATACCATATATAATCATGACAATCAAATTACTCCAAGCAACAACTTTATACAAGCCAATTTATTATCACAACCAAATTATTTCAAATAAAAATCCCTTAAAAACAAAATTTTAGACAATTAAATCAAAAGAAAAAATTTAACCATACAATTTAATGACGAAATCATCTAAATTTAGTGTTGATTAAAGTCACAATTTATCATTTTGCATCATCATAGCCAAATAATTAGAAACAACACAAGAATTAGCTAACTTTACAATTTCAGTCATCAAAATGTTTGAAATTTAGAATATAATTTTATTGGGTAAAGTTTCACAATACAATTGCAAATATTAAGCAAAAATTTAAAAACAAGAATTAGTTAACTCTACTTAAACTGTGTCATAATTTTTAAAAATTATTGCAGATAATTTAATCCAAAGCCTAAATGTGATATATCAAATACAAATCATAAAATTAAATGAATCAACTAAACAAAACTTCAAGATCTTGAAAATGAAAACTGGTTTTCACGGTTAAAGAGATAGAGAGCAGCAACTTGGAGAGAAGCAGCATGTCATTGATCTCATTAATGAACAGCTGAAATCAAATCTACTTTAGATTGAAGAAAAGCTGAAATTTAAAACGAATCTAATAGTGGACTTAGACACTTCTAAGGGAGTGAATCGATTTAGGGTTAGAAATTTGGTAAGAGATCCATGAGCTTATGTTGACAGATCCTTAACTATAAGATCCTTGAACTTGGAGAGAGAATTGATTGAGATGAGAAGTGAGCCGTAGTTTTGATTTAAAAATAAAAGAGAAGAATTATTTTGAAACTGAAAGCCGGGCCTTTTGCGAAAGGGACTTTGCTGCCTTATTAGTGGGAGAGGTGCCATGAGGTGGAGACATCTGCAGTTGTACTTCAAGGTTGGCTTAAATGAGTGACGTAATTAGCGTGTTTTTTTGTAGTGTGGCGATGGTTCAAGTTATTCAAGTAGTGGTGTTGGCATAAATATATATGTTATGCAAAGTTATGGCTATTGAAGAAATAAGCGTGAGACTATAAATGTTTGTCTACATATAGATTCATTTTCGTCGCTACTTTTATGCCCCTGTTGTTCTTATTCGTGAAAGCTTTACCTCAAGAACGAGAGCAAAGTTAGGTCGTGAGAAGCTGTGCGAGAATTAATATATAGGTAATTAGTGTAACTCATTGCTGGATTAATGGCAAGTTTGCATAAGATGTTAATGCTAGTACATACAACTTCAACTATGTCACCATTGAGATGGGCTTTGACATAGGTTAGGAAACCTATCTTTGTGCTCTTAGAGTAAATCTCTTTCTTTTTGCTCTATCTCAATTGAGAGGGTGATAAGAGTTATACAGTGATGGCCTTTTGCAAACACGTCATTTAATGATCATCATTATAGGGATTGCCTTATGTTATCACATCATTTTATTTCATGATCAACATATATGACCCAACCACAAGCTCCATATTGCAAAGCCGAGTGGAAATTATTAAGGTTCCCCATGAATGTTAATCGCATTTACATGTTAGAATTAAGCTTTAATTCCACATGCAAGTGAAGAACAGTGTTATTTGTACCCACCAATTAACTGAAAACCCCATGTATAATTTAATGAAATCAAATATTGTAAATCTCTCTCTCTCTCTCTCTTTGTGTGTGTGTGTGTCTATATATATATATATATATATATATATATAGGGTATTATCATAAACTACCTCTCTCTCTCTCTCTCTCTCTCTCTCTCTGAATGTGTGTATATATATATATATATATATAGGGTATTATCATAAACTAACCCTAAGGTTAAGCTTAATATCACTTAGAAAAGCAAGTTTGATGTTTATATTGGTGCCCCCTTTAAAGTCATAACTTTTTTATCTTCTAAGTCCAACTAACGGACTTCATTGCTTTCTAGTTTGTGTAAATTAGAAATTTTATGCAAAACAGCCCACCTCTATCAATTGCTCGACACGCTACAAACCATTAGCTGCATCAACCATAAATCATTGTAAGAAATCTTCCAACCTATTAATGTGTGACCAACTCCACCACTTCCAGTTCCAATCATCCACTAACATTGCTAGCTCAACATCCAACCAACCAACCAATCTTAGATTTGACCATATTAACCAGCAAACACCATTTATAGCTAGCTAGGACCACCATGTAATCCAACACTGATTCGAATAGCCAACACACATAATCAAAGGAAATGAAGAGATTAAGTTATGACATCGTTCTAACCAAATAATCTCAGTCCCATGTTTGTGCATTAGTCTTAGTTTTTCATTGTAAGGACTCATTCTTTCATGTGGCATTTGATCTCCAAATCCACTTTGAATTATTCCTCCAGTCACATCACTTGGGAACTGTCAACTTTAAGAGGAAAACATGTTATAGATTGTGTGTACTGGTGGTTTGTAGTTTGGATTTGGTTAGTTATTTACTAAGGTAATTGAGTTTTTTAGTCTTCGTAAGCAGATTATTTGTGGTCAATTGCTACTCATGTGATCTCACTTGACCTGTATATATATATGTGTTGACTTGTGTCATTTTTATCAATTTTAGATCAACAAATTTCTTTAGAGTCTTCTCTTCATTTTGGCATCAGAGCCATTGATTAACATCATGGCAGATCCTTATTTTACTAGAAACACAAATTTTCCAAGAAATCTAATTTTCTAGGGAATTTTTCTACTTCTGCTAATGTTACAAGCTTTACTGGTGTTGCGAATCTTATTGAAGCCATGGCTGGATTTGATCAATCAACTCATGCTATAGCTACAAATGAAATTCCTCCTTCAACAACTCAAGCTACATCTATAAGTTCTCTAGTAATTGTACCTTTATCTTTAACTCCTACTATACTTCTAACAGTTCAAGTAAGCTTCATAACAATAATTACATCTTCTGGAAATCACAAATCTTACTTGCCTTGAGAGCATTACAAGAAAAATGTTCATATTTGACGGTTTTTTACCGTCAAATATGTCTATATTTGGCGGTCTTGAAAACGCCACCAATGGCACCGCCAAATATGGTTAATTTAACATATTTAGCAGTTTTATGACCGCCAAATATGCATTCGACTATACTTGGTGGTTTTTGGCCGTCAAATATAAATAGTTTTAAAAAATTAAAAATATATATACTTGACAGTTTTTAGCGCCAAATATGCACCTAACTATACTTGGCAGTTTTTGACCGCCAAGTTTAATAGGTTTAAAAATTGAAAAATATATACTTGACGGTTTTTGGCCGCCAAGTATAATAGTTTCAAAAATTAAAAAAAAATACTTGGAAGTTTTTAACCGCCAAGTATTTAAAAGAATTAATATATATATATATATATATATATAAAATAGGTATCATTGTTAAATAATACAATTTTATAGCATTCTTTGTCCATACACTAATCTCATTGTAACATTTTTTACTAAGAAGCTCTACAAAGGAATATTTCTGAACCCAGAAAAGGTGCAGAAAGTAATGGTCTCACTTGTTATGACTGTATTGATGTCTCCCCAGACAAAATTCCCTTGATTTTGTTCAGTCTTTCGGCATATGTCACTTCTTTTGGATCTGCTTCTGGAAAATTTGTGTTAGTAGAAGAATCTGTCATTTGCACATCCTCCGCAGCAGTAGAATTTTCGTTTTGTGCAGCAGCTGGATCACTAGCTACTGGTTGTGCTGACACTAAAGGTTGAGACTTAGGTACAGGAAGGTGATCTCTCACATTGAAGAGAAAAGCTTGGTGCTCATTCTCCACAAGATCAAAGGCTACTTGGAATGCCAGTAATGCTTCATCCTTATTTTCAGAACGGAGAAGCTTTTCTAATATACTCACAACACCTTCAAGTTCATCCAAGAACATTAGACACTGGCAAATACTCAAATAATCTGGAGAAGGCAGCTTTTGGTATACTTTAACAAGAAGACGAAGCACCTCTAGGAAGAACCAATTTTTATCACACCACTTCAACATGGCATCTTCTAGAACATTCCACCAAATTCACGCCGTTCATTTATAAATAATTTCTTCTTTGAACCATTGGTTCAAATTTAAATTCATAAAAGTATTTCATGCTTTCAACAACAAACAAAACATACCAAGTACTGGTATATGTTACTACATAATTTCAGTAATCTACCACTAGAATCCTACTCGACAAACTGAAAATAAGACATTAGTAGATAATAACAACAAGAAAAATGAAAATCCATGATACAAAAATTAAGAGGATACAAAAAGGACGAAGAAAGTGTGAAAGCATGGATGTTAGAAATGTTAGCTTCAGTACAATCAAGTCAACTGTTTTCTTATAATTATCTGTGCAAAATTGACAAGCTAGTTTATTCCTAATTACAATAAGGACACAGTACAGTGTGAAAGCATAGCTGGTTCATCACAATTCACGAAGGAGACAATTTTTCTTTTTTAAACCCAGAAACCCTCTACCTTCCCCTTGTCCAACGAGTTCTAAATTAAGTGTTACATCCAAAACCTACAAGCTTGGCAGCCACCAAACATATGAGACATATACATGTCCCAAGTAGGTGGCCAAGGTGATTTGAACTCTGGCATATTATTTGAGCTTATTCAGTAGGTGAATATGGATAAAACAATATAAAACTACAAAAACTATCTAGCCAAAACCATCAAATGGGTAAAAGAAGAAACATAATGTCAATATAAAAAAGCCATTGGAAGCCACAGATTGGCATCCAAGAAAGGTAAATTCGAATTACACACAAGAAAACAGTTTTCAATGGCTTGGAAAAAAATAGGCACAAGATAACAGATGCAACTTGGAATACAAAACCTGGCTTAGATTAACTTTCTATATTTTTAGGACATTATCTACCAAATGTAGCTCATCAAAAACAACTAGACCACCGAAAACCTATTAACTCCTTAGTAATTTACAGTAACTCAAAATAATTTCGGAAGTGGCTTCTTATATATTATTGATAAAAATGTCCAGACACCTTTGAAAGCAGGAAGCATAATATGAGGGCCACACATTTAAGATCATAAGCTTTATAAGGGGGTTGGGATCCAACTCATGTAAAAATTAAGGGAATATGCTGCAGCCTTGCCATCTCCTGGCCATGAAGCACACATTTTTTTACTTAACCATCTTCCTTTACCATTGACCAGTTGTCGGACCACAAAACAAAACACCACTAAATTATTCATGAGAAGCACCAATAATTAGAAATAAACATTTAAGTCTAATCGCAACATGTGGACAATTTCAACTTAGAAGAATGTTTGAATTTATGAGTATTGCTCCAACAACAAGTCAAAAGGCAACAATAATCATGAAGGTAGCAATTATAACATAAACAGGATAGCAATAAAGCATAAAATTACTTAAAAAAGCTCAACCATAATCACTTTAATAATATTTATTTAACAAAAAAATAATTAAAAGAGCAATGAAAATAGTTGCAAATAGGACCCAAATTATGCAAATAGTTTCTTGAAAAGGAATAACAAGCATGAAATGACATGGTTGTCAATTGACTACCAAAATATTGTTAGCATAAGCTAAATACCTCTGTTCCATATTTTGTGGCATTGAAAGACTATGGCTCGATGTGCTGCGCAAAGAAGTCATAAACGAAGCAAGGAAATTTTTGTCTGATAATATAAACCTTTTTTGCTGAACCATTAAGCCCGAAAGATCATCAAGAAAATGACTCCAAATTGCAGTGTTTCCTGTCATTAACCCATTCGATACATAACAATACCGCACAGTCTTCTTGCTATATAAAAATATATAATGAAAATAAGTGTAACCGCTATGGACATGCAAGATCCAGCATTACAGTGAGAATACCATTTTTCTTGCTAGAAGTGTCAACACGGCGCCATAATGGCATATAGCCCTTCAACACAGCCCATGGTAGCTAATCTTACATCCTAAAAAGAGAGACAAAATATCACTCGGAACAAAACCACGGTACCTCTTCAAACCCAAGACTAAATAAGAAATTAAAAAAACAACACTTAGAAAAATATAATTAGGCTACTGCATTTTGAAAGAAAGTTTTAGAAAGACTACCAAGAGCACAAACACAATCACCAACAAGAAATAGGTCGAAGTGAAAGAAAAATGTAGTACCTGATTATCACTAGCCAATGGAACAAGCACTGAAGGGAATTCAGCCAGAAGTTCAAACAACAATCTATCATCTGACTGAGAACAGAGAAAAGCAAAACATTGGAGACTTTCCATTTGGACAGCAACAGGTTTATCTGCTAAACAAAAAGTTTCATGACATGTTATTAAGTTATTTTCAAAAAACTGTTTATAGAAAGATGACAAGAAATTGGATTCTGTAATTATTAAAATTTAGGAACGTTTCACCTCGTAGGAGTAATTTGAAATCAGTTTTTTGATGTCTACCAAATTTCATACACTAAAGTGGAAGGAAAATAATTTTCTTTTTTAGTCTATATTTCACCAATAAACAAAACAGCAGGTTTCAAAAATTTTAGGAGACATTTAACATGTCCTTATAAAAATTTTACTATGACATGAAATAATTAACAAAGCTTATTTTGTGCCTTATGAAAAGAGATCCAAGAACAAGTTAATCTTGTGAACACTTAAACAAGAAATATGAAAAGCAAGCAAAATTGAATGTATATATCATTTGTCAAAAGCCCATCATCAGAGTTCAAAAGAAATGATCTTATTTCAACAGATTTTGACTCAAATTGTTTCGGACGACAATTACCAGAAAAGAGTAGAAAAATAGGTACACTCAAGAGTGTTAAATTGATAAAGAGAAGAAAATAATAGAAGAGTTAGCATGATCAGAAGCAAAAATAAACACCTTCTTCTGTAAAAAACCTTGACAGGAAACAAGCAAGAAAGACTTTGCATTTTGAAACAAGGTAGTGGCAATGTTCCTTGAAACAATGTTTCAAATGCGAGTTTGCAAAAAAGACAAACAAGTCTTGAATTTTGCTAGACCATCCTTCATCTGCATCCTGAAAAGTTGCCATATTCAACAGTAATAAGAATATAGAAGGGAACAAATAAAAACAACCAAAGCAATCTTAGAAGGCAACAGAAAAGCAATGAATGAAGGAAGAGCACCGACCAGCAAGATATTTGTAGGCATTGTCAAATAAACTGCCTCAAGCAACCTCCAAAATATGCAAACTAGGATTTTTATATTTGAAGCCTCAATGTCAGTATCAAACAGTTGACCTTTCCAGGAACATATCAAACAACTTTCTCGCTCATTAATTAATTTAGCTTCACAAAAGCTAGCTAGACCTGGAATTAATAACTACTAGAATTCCAACTTAAAAAATTTTATAACCGCACGTATCTATTCTCCAATTGCATCTATGTGGTTGCCATATGGATTCAAATCTACGATCTTAGTTTAATATCGTTGGTTTAATGTGATTGAAATTTTTTTACATTTTTTAAAATATAAATTTGTAAGTATGAGCTTAATTATAATATTTAAGACTCTAATCAGAAATATATATATATTTTGGGTTAAAAATGTGTGTCTACGAGAACACATTTTTTATGGTGGGTAAAGATGGTCCCAACAATCTGGACAAAACAATCAAATGAGCATTTTACCAAATGGTTTCCAAATTCAAGGAAACTTTATCTAAGATTCTAACACAAGACGAGAAATGATGAGAATTAAAAACCATTAACAACAAATCCGTTTTAAACTCCAGATAACTGATTTTTGCAACATTTAATCAACACATTCATATGAACAAGTTCTCGAACAAAAACAAAGACAGCCGCAAATCAATAAACTATGAAATAGAACTTGCCTGTTGTTTGATAATGCTAAGCTTACTACTTGCATAACGCGGTGCTAGCACACAATTCACAGATGAATGCTTGAAGAACTTCTTGGTTTCTTCATCATGCGTCGCCATCACTCTTGCCTGAACCACCAAATCCCACTTCATGTCATAACTGTTAGCCCTAAGGCTACATGATAATTTTGATGATAACAATACACATTGATTAATTGAGATTTACTAACATGTTTATTTATGTGCAAGAGTAAGATCATTGAAATAATTTTAAAATCAAGAAGAGGCTTATTAAAATGAAGTTTTGAAGCTAAGGAGAAGACTACATGTTAAAGGCACCAAAGTTTAAGAACAAGGATTGACTCAAGGAATGTGACACATGAGTAATGTTCAATCAATTGGTCATATATATCTCTACAAATATCCAAATGACATTGATTCTTGAGCCTTTGGAAAGCTTACTCAATTTATAATATTTCATATGTTTTTAATGAAATTCAAATTTCAAGTGAAAGGTTGTCCAAATCATCATGCAAGTTGAAAGACAAATGGAAGCAGCTAACATGAGCACCGAATACTCCTTTGGACATATCTTGAGCTAGAAAAATCAACTCACATGAGCACCGAATGGTGTTTTGGCCATATATTAAGATATAGATATCCAAATGCTTTGATTCTTAATGTTTTGGAAAGATTATTCAAATATGCAGATCTTTTATGTTTTGAAGAAATTCAAATTTCAAACGGAAGGTTGACAGAATTATCATTCAATTTGGTGGACTGACACAAGAAAGAAAAATCAAGTCACATGAGCACCGAATAGTGTTTTGGCCATATCTTGAGCTAAAGATATCCAAATGACTTGATTCTTAATGTGTTGGAAAGCTTATTCAAATGTACAAATCTTTTATGTTTTGCAGATTTTCAAATTTCAAACGGAACATTGACAAAAATAGAAGACAAGATTACGGTTTTTATGGTGGGCAGAAAATTTGGAGTTGGTGTCTTCACTTGATTAAATTCATCTCATTTGCCTATAAAAGGAGCCATTCTCCCATGCATTCAAGTAGTGCAAGAGAAGCATTTTATCAAGCAAAAAGTAAGAGAAATATCAAGTCTAGAAAGCTTTTATATTATTTATCTACTCTTTGAAGAGAGTTATACTTTTGTTGTAAAAATTATCTTTGTTCTTGTATTGTGGTGAGAGTGAGATATTATTGTAAAGGATAATAGTTATCCTTGAGAGAACTCTTGTTGTGTGTTATCAAGAGTTGAAGGAAGTTGCCTTGGTGAGGTTGTTCATCAAGAAGAACTCTTGGTGTGGTGTTATCAAAGGTTGAAGAAAGTTGCCTTGGTGAGGTTGTTCATCAAGAAGAACTCTTGGTGTGGTGTTATCAAGAGTTGAAGGAAGTTGCCTTGGTGAGGTTGTTCATCAAGAAGAACTCTTGGTGTGGTGTTATCAAGAGTTGAAAGAAAAAGTCTTGGTGAGGTTGTTCATCAAGCAAGTTGTAAAGATTTTCTACAACTTAGTGGAAAGCTTAGCTCGTGGAGCTAGGAGCCCGTGGACGTAGGCAAGGTTTGCCGAACCACGTACATCGAGTTTGCACTCTCTCTATCCCTATACTCTTTATATTTACTTGCACTTGTGATTGTTCATTATTATTATTCTTTTGATTGCATCTTTGATAAATTCTAATTTCATCTTCTTCACCTTTATTCTCAAAGAAAGAGTTAAATAATTTTGATCTTTCAAGAAAAGTTTTCTAAATCCGTTTTGATAAATAAAAACCCAATTCACCCCCCCTCTTGGGTTGCCATACCTGGGTCAACAAGTGGTATCAGAGCAAGGTTGCTCCATTTTTTAAATCTTAACCGATTTTGAGCTATGGCAACTTTTAATTCAACTTCATATGTTGAGGGACTTTCTATCTCTAGACCTCCATTTTTTAATGGAAGTGATTACTCTTATTGGAAAACTAGAATGAGTATTTTCTTGAAATCTTTTGATTATGATTTGTGGTCTATTGTTTTGGAAGGACCTTTTGTTCCTACCAAATTGAAAATGGGGAATGCATGCTTAAAGAACCTAAAGAGTTTAGTGAAGATGATAAAAAGAAATTGAGTTTGAATGCTAAAGCTATGAATGTGTTATATTGTGCTCTAGATAGAAATGAGTTTAATAGAATATCTACTTGTTCTACGGCACAAGAAATATGGCACACACTTGAAGTAACTCATGAAGGAACTAGTCAAGTTAAAGAATCTAAAATTAGTATGCTAGTTCATAGTTATGAGCTTTTTAAGATGAAATCGGATGAATCAATTTCTGAAATGTTTACTAGATTTACGGATATTATTAATAGTTTGAAATCTCTTGATAAATCTTATTCTAATGTTGAAATGGTGAGAAAGATTCTTAGGTGTCTACCAAAATCTTGGGAGCCAAAGGTGACGGCAATTCAAGAAGCAAAGGACCTCACCAAACTACCATTAGAAGAACTTATGGGTTTTCTCATAACTCATGAAATCATCTTGAAGGAGAATGAAGAAGAAGATTGTGAAGTGGCAAACATGTGCTTCATGGCTTTAAGTGAAGATGAGGTAAGTATTTTAAACTATGATCCTAAACTTTCATATGATGAATTACTTGAAGCATTCCAAAATTTACATGTGCAAGTTGATAAGCAAAATTCAAAAATAAATGCTTTCAAAAAGAAGTCAAAAATCATGTTATCTCAATTAGAAGAGTTGGTAGAAATAAATGAAGCTTTAGAAAATGAAAATGAAATTTTAAAGCAAAAGGATTTTGAAAGTTTGGAAAGTCAAATACATTTTTTAAAAACTGAAAATGATATTTTAAAACAAAAGGATTTTGATAAATTGGAGAAACAAAATGCTAGTTTGA
The DNA here is from genome assembly GCA_013180625.2 of Boswellia sacra. NCBI lineage: Eukaryota > Viridiplantae > Streptophyta > Magnoliopsida > Sapindales > Burseraceae > Boswellia > Boswellia sacra. The sequence continues at coordinate 3,974 of SNVD02012177.1, read as the reverse complement.
AAAAGGAAAATAATAACTTAAGAAATATTGTTGATAGTTTTACAAAAAGCACAAAAAATTTGAATTCTATGTTACAAAACCAAAGGTGTGTTTTTGATAAAAGAGGTTTAGGCTATAAAACTCATAAAAATCAAAAGTATTTTAAAAATTATTTTGCCCATGCATATTCTAGGAATAATCCTAATCATTCATGTACTTATTGTGGAAGAAAAGGACACAAAGTGCATTCTTGCTATATTAAGAGAAATCCAAATTCGAAACAAATATGGGTTCCAAAAAGGACCATAACTAACCCCGCCAAGGACTCCAAAGAACTTTTGGGTACCAAAAAGTTACTCCTTGAATTTTGATTGTAGAGACAAAGGAGTGGCAAACACAAGTGGTACTTAGATAGTGGATGCTCAAGGCATATGACCGGAGATGCCTCCAAGTTCTCAAGATTAATCATGACGAAATGAGGATATGTGACCTTCGGTGATAATGCCAAAGGAAGGGTAATCGGACATGGTGATATTGGTAACCCTTCTTCACCTATTATTGAAGATGTTTTGCTTGTTAATGGTTTGAAACATGATTTGATTAGCATTAGTCAATTATGTGATAAGGATATTTTGTTGCTTTTGAGCCTAATAGATGTGTGATTAAGGATTTTAGTAACAATAAGACATTATTTGTTGGTAATAGATGTGGTAATATTTATACAATTGATATTGATGTTAATGATCTTATAGAAAATTGTTTCATTGTCAATCATGATGCTGTTGGTTCTGGCATCATAGAAGGTTAGGTCATGCTAGCATGGACACAATTTCAAAAATTCTAAAAATGATTTAGTTGATGGTCTTCCAAAAATAAAATTTGAAAAGGATAAAATTTGTGATGCTTGTCAATTTGGAAAACAAGTGAGAACTTCTTTTAAACAAAGAAATTTATTTCAACAAATAAACCTCTACAATTACTTCATTTGGATTTATTTGGACCATCAAGAACTCAAAGCCTTGGTGGAAAGTATTATGTTTTTGTTATTGTGGATGATTATTCAAGATTCACTTGGGTGTTATTCTTGAAAATTAAAAATGAGGCCATACAAGCTTTTTCAAAATTTGGAAGCGGAAAAAAGAGTCCAAAATCAAAAAGGGTATTCTATTTTGTCCATTAGGAGTGATCATGGTGGTGAAGTAGACAATATTGCATTTGGAAATCTTTTTGATGAAAATGGTTTTGAACATGATTTTTCCGCACCTAGAATTCCACAACAAAATGGTGTTGTTGAGAGGAAAAATAGGACTATCCAAGAAATGGCTAGGACTATGTTACTTGAAAATAATTTACCCAAATATTTTTGGGCCGAAACCGTTAATACCGCATGCTTTATAATCAATAGAGTCCATATTAGAGCTTCAATAAAGAAAACTCCTTATGAACTTTGGAAAGGAAGAAAACCCAACATTGAATTTTTTAAAGTTTTTGGATGTAAATGTTTTATTTTAAACACAAAGGATAACCTTGGAAAATTTGATGCAAAAGCCGATGTTGGAATTTTTGTTGGCTACTCCAACCATAGTAAAGCATATAGAGTTTTAACAAAAAGACTCTTACTATTGAAGAATCTATGCATGTTGAATTTGATGAAACTAATGTTATTTCTTCAAAGAATTTAGATGATGATATTGTGGAGGTAGAAAGGCAAATCAAGGAATCAAGGCTACTTCAAAAAGAAAAATCTTGAGGAAGTAAATGATTTTCCCAAGAATACCAAAAGGAAGGAGGAAAATGCAAAAGCTCACCTAAAAGATCTTCATTCTTGGTTTGAACCATCACAAGGTATGAAAACTAGACTTCTTTTAGGAGCTTTTGTAATCATTTTGCATTTGTCTCTCAATTTGAACCAAAATCTTTTAAAGAAGCCGAAAATGACGAAAGTTGGATCTTGACTATGCAAGAAGAATTGAACCAATTTGAGAGAAATCAAGTTTGGTAATTAGTCCCAAGACCAAAAAATCATTCTATTATAGGCACTAAATGGATTTTTAGAAATAAAGTAGATGAAAATGGCACCATTATTAGAAACAAAGCTAGACTTGTTGCTCAAGGATACAATCAAGAAGAAGGTATTGATTATGAGGAAACCTTTGCACCGGTTGTTAGATTAGAATCCATTAGAATGTTGTATGCATTTGCATTTTATAAAATTTTTACATTATATCAAATGAATTTCAAAAGTGCATTTTTAAATGGTTACATTATGGAGGAAGTATATGTACAACAACCTCTTGGTTTTCAAAATCATGATTTTACAAACCATGTTTTCAAACTCAAAAAGGCACTTTATGGCTTGAAACAAGCACCAAGAGCATGGTATGATAGATTAAGCAAATTTCTCATTGATAATGGTTTCGAAATAAAAAAAAGTTGATACTACTCTTTTTGTTAAAACAAAAAATGATGATTTATTAATTGTTAAAATCTATATTGATGATATTATATTTGGTGCTACTAATGTCTCTATGTGTGAGGAATTTTCCAAGTGCATGCAACAAGAATTTGAAATGAGCTTAATGGGAGAATTAAATTTCTTCCTTGGACTTCAAATCAAGCAATCAATAGATGGGATCTTCATAAATCAAGCTAAATGCACAAGAGATCTTCTTAAGAAGTTTGGCATGGATAATTCAAGGACATATAACACACCTATGGGTACATTAACCAAGCTTGACAAGGATGAGAAAGGAAAAGATGTTGAGGTAAAAAAATATCGAGGTATGATTGGCTCTCTTTTCTATTTAACTGCTAGTAGACCCGATATTATGTTTAGTGTGTGTATGTGTGCTAGATTTCAATCTTGTCCAAAGGAATCTCACCTTAAGGCTGTCAAAAGGATATTTAGATATCTTCTTGGCACCATAAATCTAGGTCTTTGGTATCCTAAGTGTGATAATTTTGATCTAATTAGTTATTCCGATGCAGACTTTGCTGGAAGTCTTCTTGATAGAAAGAGAACTAGTGGCTCTTGCCATTTTCTGGGACATGCATTAATCTCATGGTTTAGTAGAAAACAAAATTCTGTTGCCTTATCAACCGCGTAAGCTGAGTATATTGCAGTAGGAAGTTGTTGTGCACAATCTCTTTGGATGAAACAAATTTTAAAAGATTATGGTGTGGTATTTGATCATATTCCATCAAATGTGACAATAAAAGTGCCATCAACATTTCAAAAAATCCCATACAACACTCTAGGACTAAGCATATAAAGATTAGACATCATTTTATTAGAGATCATGTGCAAAAATGTAATATTTCTTTAGAATTTGTTCCCACCGATAAACAATTAGCCGATATATTTACTAAACCCCTTAGTCAAGATAGATTTTGCATAATTAGAAGAGAATTAGGCATGTGGATATGTCTTAATTTTGCTTTAATATGATAATCTTTGAATGGTAGCATATGTTAAGGGGGAGAATATATTTAGGGGGAGTAGTTAATTTGATTACATCTTTTTGATGATAACAAAAGGGGGAGAAAGGGTTGGATTGCTTATTTCATAACAAGTGCCATTTTTTTGTTTATTCTTGATTTTATTTTCATTCTTTATTTTAGAGATTATTTGAAAGCAATCAATGGTTTATCATCATAAAAAAGGGGGAGATTGTTAACCCTAAGGCTACATGATAATTTTGATGATAACAATACACATTGATTAATTGAGATTTACTAACATGTTTATTTATGTGCAAGATTAATATCATTGAAATAATTTTAAAATCAAGAAGAGGCTTATTAAAATGAAGTGTTGAAGCTAAGGAGAAGACTACATGTTAAAGGCACCAAAGTTTAATAATAAGGTTTGACTCAAGGAATGTGACACATAAACAATGTTCAATCAATTGGTCATATATTTCTCTAAAAATGTCCAAATGACATGATTCTTAAACCTTTGGAAAGCTTTCTCAATTTATAGCATTTCATATGTC